>JAVKPL010009296.1:0-36702 GCA_032173675.1 Gastrolobium villosum
TAACTGCTATGGTTAGTTGATGGCATCTTGCTGTGTTTTTATTTGGTCAATTTCCTTGTTGGTGTTGATACTATTCATATTGTATTAATTGAAGTATCACTGACTTCTGATAAACTTGTATTAGGTCTCAGAGGCATCAAGAAATATGCAGGACATGAGTAAGCAACAGTCTAAGAGATTGCAACTAAGAGATGCTCAACATGCAGCAGGTTTCAAAAGATGCTACTAAGGAAGTTAGTGAATATGTAGAGATGAAAAGACATTTTGTGGAACAAATATTTAGCAAGTGGTTTTCAGCTATACTTGGAAAATTGCCTCTTGGAGTGGTGAGTTTTCCATTTCCTTTCTGTTATGTTCTTTCCTCTTAATCTCTCTCTTTGTTGTTTTCTGTGTCTGTATGACTGTATCAATGTGCTAATAGTCAAGAGGGGATAGTGAAGAGACAAAAAGTGTTTTTTTATATGCCATTTAATTACAAAAATATTTAATCTGTGCCGTCCATAAGAATTTTTACATTAAATCTTCATTTGAATGACTTTGTTAAAAATAGCCAAATATGCATGCACACAAGCACTTTTTGTTAGGGATGGATGAATATGTAATGTTATAGAAAAATAATTATATTTATTTCTTTACTTATATCTTTACATGCTATGCAGCTCAAAGAATGTGACTGTTCCAGACAGCAGTGGAAAGCGCCCACTTGTCCTTCAACAATCTCCATAAGTAGAGTTCTGGCAGTAGATAGAATCTACAGTGAAGTAAGTTCTGCTAGTCAGTGTCATAGATAGAGAGTTTTTCTTAATGAGATAGAATCTACATAGAGTAAATTCTGACGTTTTTAACTTTTATTGATGCTTAACAGGGAAAATATCTTGACAAATCATGCTCTGAATCAAGAGTTTGTGTCTGCATCATTAACTATGGATTTGGATTATGATGCCGGAATCCGCAACCTGCTGGCAGATGTAAATGGTTAGTTAAAGTTCTTGCATTTGTAGTCTGTAGTTTCCATTTTATTATTTTGTTCGGTCTCTCAGTCTCTTCATTGAAATGGGTTAAACATACATATAATACGTCCAGGTGCACGGATGATGGACCATGAGCATAAGAAGGAAATTGATTCTATGACTACAAGGTGGTTGGAGCAGCTTAACTCAGTACAAGATAAGCATGGTGAAAGTGTATCAAATATCCATGAACAAGCAGAAAAGTGCCTTGCTAAAGATTACATGGTATATGGAATCTTTTCCTCTACTTTGCTGAGTTTTTGGATAAAAACAAAAATTCCATTTTTTTTTTTCCTATAGATTGGTAAACAAGCACATAGTAATAAGAGACAAAGAATTCTAACTTTTTCATTTTTGCATGTCTTTTTTATTTTATTATCTTGTGTTAGCCTCAAGTTTTAAAGCTTACTCATGTTCTTTATGAAAAGGTTGACCAGAATACAAGTTCAACATCTCAGAAAAAAGTTGTATCAGTCCCCAGCCCTGCATCCATTGAAGAGATGAGAACACAGATCATAGAAGACAGTTCCACACAGAACCGATCAAAATGGATCCAAGCAGAAAGCAAAATCCCTCGTCTAGCAGCATCTCCAAATCGAACTCCTTTTGCAGATGTGAATTGACTTTGATTTGGTAGGTAGTTAATTTATGGAACTACACACCAAAACCCATAACCCATGCTTACACAGTTGGGGGGGTAGTTGGATGAAAGTCCTAGCTAGTTTCTATATGAGGGAAGCTCATCACCTGATGAGCACACCACTCCCTGGTTTGATGTAAAAATGATGATGCAATTTGCTCATCCAGAACCAATGATATTTAGGTAAAGTGTAGCTTACGTTTTCCTTTCCCCAAGAGAATAAGTTGTAGCTAGATAATATGAATTTTCTAGTGAAAATTAGATTCTTATAATTGAATTTTCTATGTGCACATCAGAGTCTTCTATTTTCAAAATCTGCTGCTTTTATTTTAATTTTCAAGTGCTTGATTTAAAACGATGTGCAATTTAAAACGCTGTTGTACTTTTTGGATTCTTCTATTTTCAAACTCTGTTGCTTCATTTCACATTTGGACTACGTATGAAAGGGTTTCACTGCCTATACATTGCAGCTGTTCAAGTATCTTCTTTAAGAAAGCAAAGCATAGCACAAGTTTTCTGATGTCAAACTGTTTTACCATCAAATCCATTTGCACAAAGAAAAACATGTTTTTGCGACCAATTTCATAAAATCCGTTTGTTGCACACCATGTCGGTACCACTTTTAAAGCAGTCCGTGTTGAATGGAGACCAAAAAATTCCTCAGACATAAAACATGCATTATGTTACATAAATGAATATTCTAACTTCTGATCCGAAGTTGCTTTTAATTTTCTTCCTCAATTTTATACTAGAAACTGTATTCGAATATCCTAACAAAATAATTGGAAGTTTCATGGAACTGTTGTACAAGTAGTGCTCACGACTTTCCAAAAAAAATAAAATAATAATAACTTAGTGCTCACGACTTTCCTAAAAAAAAATAATAACTTAGTGCTCACGTTTCGTTCACTCGGTGGATACTGGATAACCATGCAAAACGCTGCAACCAGGTGGCTATAATGTAAATGGAAAAATTTAATATGCCGGAGGAATAGTGAATTTTTTTGTGCTTCCTCTCACAACATTAATTTTCTCTTTTCTTTCTTACCCCTATTAATTTCTCATTTTTCTCATTTTACCATCCTATTTACACTAAAGGATCACCTAAACATGGTGGTCCCGGCTCACTTTAAATAACCTCTAATGTAAACTTGTATTATTACGCGTAAGGTATTACGTGGATTAAAAAATAAATAATTTGGTTGGCTAAAATACCAAAAAGAGACAATCATAAACTGCAATTCACAGTCATCGATTACGTAAGCATTAAGGGTATTCACGTCATTATAAAAAAGTCAAAAAGTCCAACATATAATCATACGTTTATCATACGTTTAACAAAATGGACTTTCCTTAGTTTCGGAGTTGAACAAAAAAAAAAAAAAAGTGTCCACGTTCTACTTTTTGACTTCATCCCCAACTATCTATAAATACTAGGTTTAAGGTTCAAGAATTCCTCACTACCCCACTTCATAAATTTTACATATTCACATTCAACTTCGTAGCCATGATCAAGAGACAGAGAGAAAATGAAGAAAAAGAGAGCATAGAGTTGGCAAATAGTCTGATTCTGCTCTCTCATGTCCAAGAAAACAAGCCCCTTAAGAAAAGTTATGTCCCAGTGGAGTTTGAGTGCAAGACCTGTAACCGCAAGTTCTCATCGTTTCAAGCACTTGGTGGCCACAGGACTAGCCACAAGAAGCCAAAACTTGATGCAGAGGAAAAAGCTAAGAGCTTTGGGAATAAACCCAAAATGCATGAGTGTTCCATTTGTGGTCAAAAATTCTCTTTGGGTCAGGCACTTGGAGGACACATGAGAAGGCATAGGGATGCCATGAATGAAGGGTTTTCTTCTATAAATCAGGTTATTGCAAAAGCCCCAGTTCTGAAAAGATCTAATAGTAAGAGGGTTATGTCCCTGAAATTGGACCTGAACTTGACACCCTTGGAAAATGACTTGAAGTTGTTGTTTGGAAACAAGGCACCTCAAGTTGATCTTTCTTTGTTCTGATTAATTTTCTGACCAAATTTTGTTCTCATGTATTCTTTCCATTTTTTCTATGTAAAAAAAATTCTGTTGACTTATTGAATTTTTTATTTTTTATTTATTTTCCTTCTTATTTGGGTTATCCAACCCAATTAATCTGGAATAAATATATTGTTAATATTGGTTGAATTTTTGGGATAATATAAGAGAAGAAGCTATAGCTTTGAAATTTCACTGTATAATTAATTGAGTATTTTAAGGTTCTAAATTGTCTAAGAGAAGCTATAGCTCAGCACGCTGATTAGCTTCCATGTAAATATGCTGGAAATGAATCCTCTAGTCTTTAGCTAGCCATGTTCGTATTCGAGTCATTAAATGGGACTCACGAGCTGCATCACCAGAATTGGTGAGCACTATAATAGCATTGTTTGAAAGGAGAGAAAGAGTAAGAGACTTGAGTAATCTTGGGCTCCATGGAAAGAACAGAACTTGAGTTTCATTCGCCACTGCAATCGCTCCATTCCTCGTTTCCTCCAAATTCAGAAAGGAGAAGGCTTATAAACACTTGTTCCATGACCATACAAAGATAGAAATAAATATAACCGTTGGATCAATATAATCGATCTAACGGTAAGATTGATTGGTAGTCACTTGGTTGTAACACAACTTGGTTGTCACAATATCCTTCCCCATATATATATATATATATATATATATATATTTAAACTTTTGCCATGTGTTACTCTCTGGAAACTTTTGCCATTTGTCACTCCCTGCTTAAACTTTCGCCATGTGTCACTATATGGCACCTGCAAACTTTCCTTCTTTGTTAAGTTGGAAAAAGTTTTTTCTTTTAAAAATTGAAAATCAGTTTTTAAATTCGAAAAATTAAAAATAATTGTAGTCGCAGACAACTCATTAAATGTCCCATTGGAATTGGTCATCTGATTTAATTGTTTTTTACATTGGAAAATCTAAAATTCAAATTTTGAAATGGAATGACTCAGCTGTTTTAATTGCTTATATAATCTAAAAATTTGAACTTTGAAATTGAATGACTCAACTGTTTTAATTGCTTATTGCTCATCTGATTTAAAATTCGAATTTTGAAATGGTTTCAAATTTTGAATTTAAAATAGGCTAAATTACATGTTACCCCCTTGTACTTAGGTTACTTTTCAAAAGATCACCTTTTGCTTTTAATTGTTACAATCAACCTCCTTCTACTCTGTAATTTTAACAATTAAACATATCTGTTAAAAAATTTCAAACTCTGTTAATGAATCACGTGCTTCTTTCCCTCATTATCTAATAACCCAAGAAAAAGAAAAAAATAGTTCTTAATTAGAGAAACACAAGAACCTGATAACGAAACTAAAGCAAAGCAAGGTGAGTTACTCACCGGTGACCGCCGATTTTCTGCCTCATCTTCTCTGTCTTACCTTGACTGTCGAGCATCCTATCATATAAAACGATGTTGGCAAGAGCGATTACTGGAGGCTGGGGTTCCTTTCTTCTCAGGCAGTGGAAATGAAATTGAAGAGATGTTTGTTGGTGTTGGGGCACGAAGGGTGATGGATCTTTTTTTGCTGCAAAAAAAGTTTCCACCTTGTATAATCTTCATTGATGAGATTGATGCTAGTGGAGGTACCTGAAATCCTAAGGACCAAATGTACATGAAGATGACTTTAAATCATGTGCTTGTTGAGCTAGATGGATTCAAACAGAATGTAGATTAACAATATATACTCATAAAACTTTATTTGTAAATTAACAATATATACTCAGAAAATATCATTTAACTAGTTTTGTTACTTTTTTATAAACCTTCCTATGTGTTTGCAATGAGATGAGTTATTGGTGCTTATGATTTTTTAAATAAATTTACCTTTTTTTTAACTTTTGATTGAATAGGTATTCACATATTTTTCTAAACTTTCTCTAAAGAGCTAATACTTATCTGCATGTATTATTTGCAGTTGTAATCATAAACTGTTATGAAATAAGTTATTATTCAATATGCAAATACAATTGTGTTAAGGGCTTCTGCAGCAATGCTATAGAATTAAGGGTTTCTGGACATTCTATTCTGCACATGCACAGATTAGGTTGCGCAAAAATTACTGAAAAATAGGAACTTGATGGTATAGTTGTTCATTACGTGCTTCATCATTTTGGAAAAGAGACGTTGCATTGTTTATACTTTTTCAATATAATCGTTAGTTATTTAATTTCATTTCAATTGTGTTATTGTTGTTGTTGATTGTGGGCTTCTGCAGCAATGCTATAGAATTAAGGGCTGCTGCAGAAGCCCTTAACACCATTGTATTTGCATACTGAATAATAACTTATTTCATAACAGTTTATGATTACCACTGCAAATAATACATGTAGATAAGTATTAGCTGTTTAGAGAAAGTTTAGAAGAATATGTGAATACCTATTCAATCAAAAGTTAATAAAAAGGTAAATTTATTTAAAAAATCATAAGCACCAATAACTCATCTCATTGCAAACACATAGGAAGGTTTATAAAAAAGTAACAAAACTAGTTAAATGATATTTTTTGAGTATATATTGTTAATCTACAAATAAAGTTTTATGAGTATATATTGTTAATCTACATTCTGTTTGAATCTATCTAGCTCAACAAGCATATGATTTAAAGTCATCTTCATGTACATTTGGTCCTTAGGATTTCAGGTACCTCCACTAGCATCAATCTCATCAATGAAGATTTTACAAGGTGGAAGCTTTTTTGCAGCAAGAAAAAGATCCATCACCCTTCGTGCCCCAACACCAACAAAAATCTCTTCAATTTCATTTCCACTGCCTGAGAAGAAAGGAACCCCAGCCTCCGGCAATCGCTCTTGCCAACATCGTTTTATATGATAGGATGCTCGACAGGCAAGGTAAGACAGAGAAGATGAGCCAGAAAATCGGCGGTCACCAGTGATCTCACCTTGCTTTGCTTTAGTTTCGTTATCGGGTTCTTGTGTTTCTCTAATTAAGAACTATATTTTTTTTCTTGGTTTATTAGATAATGAGGGAAAGAAGCACCTAATTAATTAACAGAGTTTGAAATTTTTTAATAGATATGTTTAATTGTTAAAATCACTTAAAATTACAATGGCGGAGGGCGGGAGGGGCTAGGGGGGGCCACCCCACCCCCCAAATTTTACGAATTTTTTTTTAATATATATATAAAATAAAATTTTGTTAATAATATTAAATTATTTGTTTTAAAAATTGTATAGTATAAAATTACTCATTATGAGATTATTAGATATCACACTATACTCAATCATTTTTTATTTCTATGGTTATTTCTTTATCAATTTTAACAAATCTTTTTTATTTCTATTGCTATTCTTCTATCAATTTTAACAAAATCTCATGGCCTCATATGTATCCCAATGAAAAAATTCTCTCTCAATTTTAATAAATCTTCTCACCTCAGGTCTCTCATTATCTCTATTTTTTTTATGAAATTAACAATGCTACTATTATTTGATTGTTTTGTTTCAAAATCCGTTCATATCATCCCCATGTTTTGAATGTTTTGTTTCGACTCATTATCTTCCATGGATTAACATTTTTTTATACCGACCTTCGGTGTATTAATGTTTAGATAAATAAACTCATCTATACGAATCTTTTTTAATTTATTGGTTCATACGTGTTTTGATTTTTTATTTATTTATTTGTCCAATACAATTTATTCTTTCAATTTGAAAAGTAATCCTGAATGAAATATTAAATCATTAAACACGTAGAGTAAGAGTCAAATGAAGTGATCTTAATTAGCTTACCACATTTTTGCTCTCTTTTCATTTGCATAATTGTATTTCTCTTTATGTAGTGGTTTCGTATAGAGAAAATAAATTTGCTCTAACTTAAAAGATTCACTTTTTGGGACAACTTGGTTGTAGTTTTTTATTTTATTTTTCAAAAAATATGTAGTTAAAATCATTGTTTAAGTTAAGGCACTTTTTTATTATTATTATTTTAAACTACTTTTTATGTCTGTTGGACCGAGCAATAGTACATTTTTTTCAATCTTTCAAATGTTGTTCAATATTAATATTTTGGTAAGAAATTAACCAAACGAGTTCCTACGAGGTCAACAGGTAATAAAAATACTAATATTATGCAAAATAAAAAATTAATTTTCGCCCCCCCTCCTCTAATACCGGCTCCGCCACTGCTCACATAATATATAAATAAAGAAGTAACAACATTATGGTATTTGGTATTCACAACATATTAAAGAGAGCAGAGGGAAATCATTGAGCTTGAATAAGAAGTTAACGACACATAAAAATAACAGAGCAGAGCGCCTTTGAAAGGAGAGAAAGAGTAAGAGACTTGAGTAATCTTGGGCTCCATGGAAAGAACAGAACTTGAGTTTCATTCGCCACTGCATTCGCTCCATTCCTCGTTTCCTCCAAATTCAGAAAGGAGAAGGTTTATAAACGCTTATTCCATGGTAACATATGTCAATTTCTACTATTTTTTGTTTTGTTTTGATTTTATGATCTTAACTGGTTTGGTTTATATCATCATATCTTGGTCTTTTTCTTTTCTTGAGGTTTCTTTGGTTTTTTGAGTAGCTTTTCTTGTTCATCATACTGTGCTACCTAAGAAGCTTGTGCATAAAAATCAATCTTCTGTTAATAGCATAACTCAAAATTAAAACAGGTTAATTGCATAACTCAAATCATGAATATCAATCAATCTTCTATTTTAATTTTGAGTTATGCTATTAACAGAAGATTGATTTTTCTGCACAAGCTTCTTGGGTAGCACGATACTCAAAAAACCAAAGAAACCTCAAGAAAAGAAAAAGACCAAGATATGATGATATAAACTCAACCAGTTAAGATGATAAAATCAAAACAAAACAAAAAATAGTAGAAATTGACATCTGTTACCATGGAACAAGCGTTTATAAACCTTCTCCTTTCTGAATTTGGAGGAAACGAGGAATGGAGCGAACGCAGTGGCGAATGAAACTCAAGTTCTGTTCTTTCCATGGAGCCCAAGATTACTCAAGTCTCTTACTCTTTCTCTCCTTTCAAAGGCGCTCTGCTCTATTATTTTTATGTGTCGTTAACTTCTTATTCAAGCTCAACGATTTCCCTCTGCTCTCTTTAATAGGTTGTGAATACCAAATACCATGATGTTGTTACCTTCTTTATTTATATATTATGCGAGAGAATCAAGATTTAGATTTTGGTGGTCAGGTTGTTCGGTAAGATATGGATTTTAAATCAAGATGTTGTTACCTTCTGAATACTTATATTTCCTTTATATTATATTAATGTATTTGCTTCCATATTTAGTTTTCCTAATTTATATGGAAAATTAATCTCCCTTGCTGATATTGTTTATATTAATATACTTAGTTTCCAAATTTATATTAATGTGTTTAATTTGCTTAATTTATTTATATTGATTAATAGAGTTTCCAAATTTATATTAATGTACTTAATTGCCCCTTTCATCAATTTGCAATCAATAATCTATGAAGCAGATTTACTTTTACAATCAATCTGTTGATATTGTTAATAATGATCTACTTTCCATTTTTATATTCTCAAATTTATATTATAAAATTTTGCCAATTTAGTTTCCTAAAAGGGCCTTGCTATATCAATAATCATATATTTTGTAAGATTTCAAAACATGATTCTGATTTATAAAGTGATATTCTAAAATTATTGTATATTTATTATTAGGGATTAGTGTTTTTTATTTTTTTATAAACTTTGTTTCCTTTTAAAAGATATAAAATTATGTTATTTTAGTCAAAACTATTGTGTTTTATAGTAAGAGAAACAGAAATAATGGAACAAGTAAGTTAGAGATTTTTTTTAATTCAAAAATTAAATAATAATTTTAATTAATATGATTGTCTTTTAAAAGGACAAATATTTTTGCTTCTTAATAAAAATAATGATATATTTACTATTGATTTTTTTCTCTCTTTTTACAAAAAATCAATCCATTTTTTTTTGACTTTTAATTATAACTGATTGGCTTTAATTAAGTGATAAAATATCTCTTATGTTCTTTAACAAAAGTATATTGATTGATTACTCTTAATTTCCAGATTTTAGATAAGTCTTTTTTTTGGTAAATAAAATTTTAAATAAATTAATTCAAATCTCAAGCATACTTGTATATTTATTTTCTTTATTTTAACATGAATATTAATTCATTTACTGTGTGTAACTCTCTGTGTGTGGGTGGTATTTAAGTTCAAACTCATAATCTTTCAAAAATTCCATCCACCGTCGTTGTCTCATGTTTAACTCCTTTTGATCGAAAAAGTACTTCAGACTCTTGTGATCGCTGGAAACATCAAACTGTGAACCATACATATAATGTCTCCAGATTTTTAGTGCGAACATTATGGCTGCTAACTCCAGATCATGCGTAGGATAATTTTCTTCATGAGATTTTAATTACCGTGAGGCATAAGCCACGCCCATACGATTTTGCATCAACACACACCCAACTCCTTTCAACGACGCATCACAGTACACTTCAAACTTTCTTGTTGGGTCTGAAATAGTAAGTACCGGAGCACTTGTCAGTCTACCTTTTAACTCCAAGAAACATTCTTCACAAGCGCCAGTCCACTCAAAAGGCATATCCTTCCGAGTGAGACGGGTCAGAGGCTGTACTAACTGAGAGTAATTTTGGATAAATCGACGATAATAGCCTGTAAGACCCAAGAAACTCTGCACTTCAGTGACGGTCCTGGGTCATCCCCAATTCATAACAGCTTCAACTTTGCTGGGATCCACAACAATACCTTATGCTGAAATTATGTGGCCTAGAAACTGGACTTCACTTAGCCAGAACTCACACTTCGACCACTTCGCATACAGCTGTTTCTCCTTAAGGATCCGTAAAACGATCCTCAAATGCTCCGCGTGTAGTTCTTCACTGATAGAATAATCAGAATTGCATCGATGAATACAATAACAAACTGATCTAGGAATGGGCGGAAGATGCGGTTCATATAATCCATGAATACCGCTGAAGCATTTGTAAGTTCGAACGGAATCACCTGATATTCATAATGCCCATAACGAGTCCTAAAAACTGTTTTTGGAATATCCTCCGGTTTGATGGTATCCCGATCGTAAATCTATTTTGGAAAAGACTCTGGCACCTCTCAGCTGGTCCATCAAATCATCGATCCTAGGAAGCAGATACTTATTCTTCACTGTCACTTTGTTCAGTTGACGATAATCCACACACAAACGCAGACTACCATTTTTCTTCTTAATCAGAATTACTGGTGCACCCCACGGAGAAGTGCTGGGTCTGATGAATTCTTTTGCCAGAAATTCTTCTATCTGCTTCTTCAGTTCCCGAAGTTCCAAAGGTGCCATATGGTACGGAGCAATGGAAACGGGTCCAACTCCAGGAAGAAGTTCAATGGGAAATTCGATTTCCCGATGAAGAGGTAATCGAGGAATTTCATCGGGTAACACCTCCTCGAATTCATTAACAACAGGAACATTTTGAATTTGGGTCTCACCCACATTCTCAGACTCAATCAACAACAGATACCCTTCAGCTCCCCGAATGAGCTCTTTCCAAATTTGTAACAAAGAAATAGTAGTAAAAGATTGAAAGTTACCTTCTTTCGAAGGAACAACGACCTTTCCTGCTTGACAATCCAACGTTATTCCGTTCTCCGCCAACCAGTCCATACCGATAATCACCTCAAAATTGAATACCGGTAAAACCACTAAATTCACTGTATAAGTGTTTCCTTCAAATTGAAAAATACAACCCCTGCAGATTTCTGAGGCCGTACAAGATCCTCTAGTAGGAGTACTGATTTGTAAATCATAAGGTAACGGAGCCGGGCTGATACCTATTCTCATTGCAGTGTGCCTCGCAATAAAAGAACCCGATGCTCCAGAATAAAAAATAACAGAAAGAGGATAACCGTTTAGAATTACATTACCTCGGATCAAATTTGGATATTTCTGAGCTTCATTCGCATCAAGGTGAACACCCGAGCCTGAGTAGGAGGTCAATCAGGATTCTGGGGGCAGTCGGAAACAAAGTGTCCCGACTGTCCACACTTATAGCATAAGTTGTTCCCACGTCGGCAGACTCCAGTATGATTCTTTCCTCAAGCAGGACAAGCATTGGGACCCTATCGTCCGACTGATGATTGACCAGGAACATTATTTCTCTTGAAGTTTCCAGTCCGAGCTTGCAGCTGTGGACCCTTGCCTCTATTCATTCCGGTAATCTTTCTGAAGAACCGGCCCACTTTACTTCCTCCTTGTGATTGCATCGGCTGCTTAGACAGATTCTTTGCTTCATTGATAATTTCTTCCGCTTGTCGACTCTGATTGATTAATTCAGGCAAGTGCGATTAGCAGTAATCAACATGAGCTTCCGTATCTCCGGGTGTAATCCACTTTCATATTTTTCTACTTGCCACTCTTCGTCATAGATGTTCCGATCAAAGTTGGCATATTCCATCAGCTGCCCGAACTTCGCAATGTATTCATTGACAGTCATGTTACCCTGTCTCATTGACAACAGCTCTGTGTGTTTCATTCTTCTCATGGCCTTCGGAAAATACTTGTCCAGAAAAACCCTTCTGAACACTACCCAAGTCAGATCAACATTTTGAGCTCGCAACAGAGCCCTCACACTGGTCCACCAAGTCAGAGCTTCCCCCATCAGCTGGTATGAGGCATAGTCAGTCTTCTGAGCCTCCAGACATCCCATACGTTCAATTATATGCTCGATCATATGCATCCATCTTGCTGCAGCCTTAGGATTGTCCCCACCTTCAAATGTAGGTGGCTGAAAGTTGCAGAAGTCTTTCAACCTCCGTTTGGCAATTTCCTCAGCATGATCGGGCATCTGGGGTTGGTTCGGGTTCTGATGCCGATATTCTCTCCACTCTTGACTCATCTTTTGGACAAAAGTGGCCAACCCCCCCCCCCCCCAATAGTAGTGATAAGGTCGTCAGCGGCATTACTAGGTCTTCCCTGAGTAGAACCACGGGTACCTGCCATGTTTCTGCACTCATAATACCACGAAATGAGCTGATCAGACTCACTGCAAGCTATTCATGATAGCAATCCCAAGTAGGTACTCGAGTTCTAATCAGATAAGTTAACAATGCATCTGTCCCTATCACCGTATCATTCTAACGATCTAGTTATAACAGTTAATATATCTCAAACAATTAAACATTTTATCAGGCAGCAAGCAACAATTATTTAATAGTCAATTACAATCAGCAAACAATTCATCAAGCAACAAACAATTCAACAAACAAACAGACACCATGAACCAAAACTGCTCTGATACCAATTAGTGTGACACCCTCCCTTGTATGCATCCAAGAGAGTTGTCTGATAAGCGGATTAGAGTCGGAATGCTAACTAGTAGTTCTGAATTTTTTTTTTAAGTTCATAAAAGTTTACGTATTCAAATCTGGTCTAAAAATAAACCATGTGACATTTAGACAAAAAATTCATTTCTTGCTGAAACATTAATTTTCCTGACAGAACTTGCTGCCTTGTAAAAATCTTATAAAATCAGGTTTTCAAAATTCCATTGTAAAGTTTATATAATCAGAAACTAGACATGCGAGACTTCGCGTGGATATAAATTATAAGCAAATCGGAGGTCTCTAGCCCCTCGAAACAGAACTCGCAAAATGCTCGCAAAACAGTTTAGAAAACAACATTTAGAACGCTACGAAATTGTTTTTCGCAAAACGAAATCCGAATTTTTCCAAAGTCCAAACAGACCATAAAACCTTAAAAATGGTAACTTAAAGCATGTTCCAAAAAGTAGTCCAACATCCGAAACATTACAATAATACAGTCATCCAACAAACAAAACAATTAACAGCAAAAATTCCAATACAGCAGCAGTTAACAACAATTATCCCAATTAACAAGTTCATCATATGCTCTTTCGTCCTCTTGCAATTTTATAAAATTGAGCCCCAAAAGGGGTGAGAAAAATCCCAGTAGTGTGATAACAAAACCAATAATGCAACAGTACTAACTAGATACAGAATTACAAAACAGTCGCATCATCATTTCAAATCCGACAGATACTATTAATAATCATAGTGCGTATATAACGCCAGAGGGTGCGTATATAACGCCAGAGGTGTACGTTCAAGAGTGCACGTACTAACAAGCACAGTGGAAGTCCCATAGTGGCTCCTCAAGAGGGTTCCAACTGCGACCTATGCGGACGGAAGCCAAGTGTCCCATACCCTGATACCGGAGGGATGCCTATATGATGCGCGCTCAAACGTATGCTTAGTTTTCGTAATTATTTTCAGAAATCAGCATGAAATTTATGCATGTATGTCATGTCATGGTCCGCACACAAAACAAACGACTAAAATCACGATATGTGTATGCATGACTAGATAATAATCAAGGTAGCATATATCTCAAGGATTTCCAATATCAAGATGCTGAATAGCAATTAATTCTCAAAACCAAAATATCCAGCATGTCAAGTCCATGAACAGAATCCAAATAGCTTATACAGAATTCGAACCCAAGGCACATGAGAGCAACGTTCACAAGCCCATATACTAGCTAGCAGTCACAAAAGGTAATGCCACATGACACTTACCTCGCGTGCCATGAAAGGTTACGAAACAGCGGCAAATAGTCCACACTCACGAAAATACGCGCACCTACGGAAAGGTATACAAGTCAGAAACGTACGTCCATTATTTCCTATACGCAACATACGCTTTTTACTCTCCTTTTTCCCATAGTTCCCAATCGGTTTAAAGTATTCTTTTCCTAATAATTTTCTGACTTTACATGACTATCAATAACTTGTTATCAGTGAGCAATCCATGGTTTCTCAACCCCAAACCGAATCGGTTTTTAATAACAATAGGTATTAGGGATTTTATTCTATTTTGCATTCAAGTTACCCATGGTGTGCTAAGAGGGAACATACAGTAGCTATCCTTTTAATATTTCCAAAGAGTAACAATGAAAATTTCAACATACGGCTTCGGTTTTCCATCATTTACTAGTGCCAAAAAAATCATTCATTTAGATGACATTCTCCATATGACAAAGGGGACACCAAAGCTTCAACATGCTATAAAAAAAATCCTAAGCACATACCCGTTTCATTAACACTATGGTGCGCTAAGGAGGGCTTAAAACATACTGTAAATTCATTTTAGTTCATGTAAAACTCGATGCACAAAGGGGTCTGACCAACACAGTCCAACAATTTATAAAGGGAGTTACTTCCAAGTTCTGAAAACAGTCCTAAGTTTGCATGCATCAAAAGGGTTGGGCGTTCTCTACTAGGCAGAAACGGAGAGGAAAACATAACTAACAATCCTCCATGGAGTCATGCTAAAAGCGAAACACAAGAAAGAAAGGAAAGCTTATGATTCAAATCCCACCTCTTCGCACACGCACAAACTCTCCAAAAGTAGATGAATAGAACAACCACCAAAACAGTGCTAGAACCTCACACCTCTGCTCTCTAGGACTTCGAAATATCAGCTGCATGTAAGGGGAGGAACTCTTGTAAACAACGAAAAAGGACATGAGTGAACAGAGAGATGGAGGAGATGCTTTACCTCTTTGAATCCTAGCACATGACCGAACGAGTCAGAAAGAAAAGATGCTTTTTAAAATTTTGGTTATCCTTCAAGGAGCTCCACGGTTTGTTGCAAGGAAAGGGAAAGATTATATGTGGTTTTGCTTGGTGTCTCTAGTCAACTTAGGTCACGGTCTTGAGAAAGATTATAAGTGAAGTTGAATTCTTGTTCTTCTTCATATGGTATTCACGGCCAAGAGAAGTGGTTTAGCAAAATAATTGTCCAGTCTTTTCTTCTGCACCTACAGAGCCTAGGTAGTGAAGGAATGGAGTTTTAGATGGCTGATTTAAAAGCCAATATAGATCAGAAAATTCTAGACTCCCTCTCTCATTTCATGTGTCTACAAGGATGCAAAGTGGGTAAGATTTCTGCCCACTCATGAGACATGCAAGCTGACTCCTAAATGACACAAGTGCAGAATTCTTTTGGTCCTATTGGGTGTATGGATCACAAGGCTGTTTTAGCTTGGAAACTTTCACAAGAAATCATATTTCTTTTATCCATTCCATGCGCATGACTAGGTCTAAGGGTGAGAGGTTTTTCCATGTGAGGATTCTTAGGCCAATGGACAACATGCAAATGGATTGCTCTCACCTTATTGGCGACATGAGGTGGCGATGTGGCTGACTTGTAAGGCCTCAAAAGCAAGCAAAGATCAGATTTTTTTTTTGTTATGCCCTATGCGCACATGTGGAGGGGAACCAGGATAGGGTTTTGCCAAGTGGTGCATTTTGGCCAATGAGGAAAGGATCATGATTCTCTTAGGCTAATTAAAGATTAGTTAAGATTTAGGAAAAGGCTTTGGGCTGATCTAAATCACCCCCTAAGGAGTAACCAATCAATCTCACCGTTAGATTGGTAATAGCGATCCCACGGTCCTCGTTGCTCTCTTAAATAGTTCCTCTCTATTTGTTTCTCTCTTCCCTTCTCTCTCCTCTGCCGCCGCCGCTGGCCATAGCCTCTATCCCGACGGCGCCGCCTCCCTCCATCGCGCCGCCGCTGCATCCAACAGAGAGCTTGAATATTATCTATTATATGATGTTCGTTGATTTGAATAAAGCCTCGAAAACCTAAATCTTATTAAACTTCCAAATAATTATTGGCTTTAATTCAGATGAAACCCAAAGATTTATGAAGTTCAGATCGAAGGTCTTTTTCGCACATTTAATGATGTTTTTAAGGAACTCAGTTATAAGTTGCCCGTCGGCGTCAACTAAAACTTGATGAATTTTTTTTTCACAAAAAAAATTATCAGCACCGACATTATATCACAAATTCAATTTCGTGAAATGCTTCACGAAAGGATGCATACGGATTTGTAAAAAAATTGTAGAAAAAAATAATAATATCAGATAATATTATTCAAATCAGATTTAGGTTTTCGAGGCTTTATTCAAATCAGCGAACATCAAAAAATCGCGATAATATTCAAACTCTCTGTTGGATGCAGCGGCGGCAGCGCGAACGAGGCAGGTGGCGCCGTTAGGATAGAGGCTATGGCCAACGGCGGCGGCAGAGAGAGAAGGGAAGAGAGAGAATGGGGAGAGAGAAACGAATAGAGAGGGACTATTTAAGAGAACAACGAGGACTGTGGAATCGCTACTACAAACTAACGGTGATATTAGTTGGTAGTAAAATTGGTTGTAACTTTACTTGGTTGTCACAATATCCTATCCCAAATTTTGAAGTGTTAAATTTATGAATTTTTTATTACTTATATATTTCTTACTTTTCTTTGTAGTGCTTGTGACAACTCATAAGAAATCCCCAAGATAAGTTTCATAAGATGCAACAAGAATGCAAACTCAAAATCCTCCATGGCATACAAAATGCAACCTGCATCAGTTCTTGCAGCATCATTCTTAGGCTCGTCTTCAATAATTTTCATCAAGGAAATTATTGGAGAAAATAATGAGATAACACTTGTAACTGTACCAAAATGGGAACACCAACGAGTGTCTCTAGGTCGCTTTATGGTTGTCTCTTGATTCAAACCTTTTCCAGTTAGTATTTCACTACGAGCAATTCTTTCAACTATTTGCTCATATTGATTCATTAGAAGAATTTCTTTCCGCTTGCATGAAGCCCCCCACAACGGTAGCCATCTTTTGAAGCATGTCAAAAAATTCTTGAATCTTCTTATAATGTTTTGCAACCTTCACAAGTGCCAATTGTAACTGATGAGCAAAACAATGAATATAGAATGCTGATTTGTTGTCTGCCAAAATCAAACTCTTAAGCCCTTTGAATTGACCTCGCATATTACTAGCACCATCATAGCCTTGACCGCGACATTTAGAAAAACTTAAACCGAGTTTAGAGAATAACCCATCAATCACAGCTTTTAGTGATTGTGCAGTAGTATATGAAACATGAACTATGTCAATAAAACATTCAACAATGGACCCCTTTTTGTTTACATACCGAAGTACAACTGCCATTTGTTCTTTAATTGCAATATCACGAGCTTCATCAACTAACAACGAAAAGTAATCATTGCCGAGATCAATAATTATTGCTTTAACAATCAAATCAGCACAAGCTTGAGTAAGATCTTTCTGAATTTTTGGTGAATTCATTTTGTGATTATCGGGGGCATTTTGCAAGACCACATGACTCATCTCTTTATTTGGCTTTGTAACACCCCATTACCAGACCGATGTGTTATCAACAAATATGATATTAAGCGCAGTTACAATCATAGTAATTGAGTTAATTGAATTACGGGAAAACTTTTTCCTTTTATTACTTCCTCATTTTAAACAATTAACCATTTCCGTAACTAATCAAAATAACTCTGTAATTGTAAATGCAAAACTCGCGGATGCATAAACTTACTGATATTCACTATCTTTCTTATTACCCAATTAATTTAAACTTATCTTTTGACTCTCATCTCTTACCATGTTATAGCTCTCTTCATAAGCTACGCGTGGTTTCAAACCGCGCACAATTCGGAGCTCTGTAGACCAAGTTATGCCATTTGTTTCAGTCTAGAAAAACCATTATTTTTGAAAATTGCACTGTGATAATCGATTACCCAGAATTTCAAAATGAGGCAAAAGCGTCATTTCAGCTCCCCTGTTCTCAGGTAATCGATTCCCAAGCATTGCAATCGATTACTGAACTAGGTAATCGATTACCAATGCTCAGGTAATCGATTACTTTGTTCACAGTGGCTCATTTTGCGTCCCCTGTTACATGGTAATCGATTACCAATGAAAGGTAATCGATTACTATGCAGTAAAAATGACAGATGACAGCTTTTAATACACAAAAAGAGTGATGTAACTTAACACCTTGATACTTAATATACACCTTACACAAGTTCTAATATAGGCCCTAGGCCCTTCCCTCATGCATTTTCATTATATAACGCATCATTTACAATGTTCTCAATATCATGGCCATTGTACACATCAAATGGTCTATTTACAACCCAATTCTCTAATTGCTTTCAAGTACAAAATAGGTGGCCATGGACAAGTCCCATGCTCACTCCAATTCTCCATATATATCAAGAGGCATATACATATACATCAACTTCAAAAGACTTTAATATGGTAATGAAATACAAAACATGGCACATGTTCATAACCTAGGTACAAATACTACTCTATGCTATGTGCATGAAATGGAATCCTTCAATATGGCATGCCCTCCAAATGCACTTCATGCTCAACTCATCCATGCTCAGCATGACCTGAAATGATGTCCCCAAATGCAGGGTGAGATATACAAATATATATCAGTAAACCAAGGGTCTTAGAGGCTTCTCCACCCCATGCTCACTCAATGTGCAACAATAACATTATGTAAAAATGCATGACATACAATATCACAAATAACTGGGCACAATCCAAGAACATCCACAGCTGGATTACGTTCAAGGACCCCATCGTATAACTCCCGAAATCTTCCTGGTGCCTCTCCCATGTTTGAGACGACCCCATGGCAAAACCCAACTGGAACTCCTCATGAGCCCTATCTAGCGGAAGTCCCACATTTGGATCATCCTGGTACCGCTCCCTGAGTCGGCCCCACGGCAAAACCCGAACGGAATCCCCAGCGGAATATCCAGCGGAAGTCCATGATTTGGATCATCCTGGTACCGCTCCCAGAGTCGGTCCCACGGCAAAACCCGACTGGAATCCCCAGCGGAATTATCCAGCGGAAGTCCAAACCAACACACATCTACTGGCCAGATATCAAACAATTTACACACAACATGCTTCAAGCATGTCACACAATCAAGCAATAATGCATGAAAACACATAATCACACAATGTCCAATGACACAAAATCCAACCACAGCCTTCCACTAGATGTGGTGGAGCACACAAGGGACTAAAACCAAGTTCCAAAGGTTTACCTCAACTCCGAAGCCAATGCTCCACACGTAAGCTCCGAGCTGAATGAGAGGCAACCTGAATGATCAACAATTATGATCATCAATCAGTTCCAAGGCAACAATTCACTTTCAAAATACACATGTCCAAACTCATTCACTTAGGCTAAAGGGTCATTTACACTTATTTTTCCTTATACATTATTATAGTTCAATTTACCACATACTAATTCATCCAACATTCTTCCTTCCAATTTCACAACAACATACCAACTTACCTTCATTTAAACATCACTTACAATCGTACAACCTCAACTACACAACTTTTACATCATCAACCAACCGTGACCTCAATAGGTCGAATTGCTCATGCCCATCAGTCTAGGGGTATTCAATCCAATTCAACACTCATACTCATCATATTATCATATTACAACATCATACAACAACTCACCACACAATTCAACTTCATCATTTCATGATCCTCAAATTTTTCTAAGTTATAAACTCACATTTTTCACATAAAATTTTCATGGCATTTCTAGCTCCAACACATCATTCTAAGAAATTATCATCTAATGCACATTTTCCATTTGAGCTCTCTAACATCACAAATCAACCAAACAAAGTCTAGGGTTCATAATTTTTTATCTACAATTAAACCATGGAAATGATGTAAAAACATACTCACAATCAAGGCTTGACACTCCTCCAAGACCTATCCAAGCAATGGAAGCCCAAATGACTCTATGAATATCAATTTTCCCCAAAAATTCGAATCTGACTTTGGCCAATATTTCCACAAAGAGACAATTTCAAGGCTTGGGAGTACCACCAATGGCTTTAGACAGTGTTTTCCAATAGATTTCATGACAAATTTCACTTGATTCGGTCAAGATTTGGTGAAGTTACAAGAAAGGGGGATTTTTTGTATCCCACGGCCAAGGAGGAAAGAACAGCGCAGGGAAGAAGGAGAGAATAGGAGAGAGAGAGTGTGGGAAAATTCTACTAAAAGGTCACTTAAACCATATGTGGGTCCCACACGCTATTTAACTTTGATCAATCACCTAATTCCGATCACAAATTCATAACCTACATATTTTTCTAGTTCATGACATATTTTTATTTCCACAAAATACTCATAAAAATTTCACTCTTATCGGTACTATTATACCGCAGTATTTTTACACCGGAAAAATCACTATTCATCAAAATTTTCAAAACTTGCCTATTTACTCAATTTTTCGTCCTGAATTCATTTCCGGCATTATTTTTATCATTTGAGTTCTCCTACTTCATTTTTTCATGCCTCGGTTTATTTTTTTGGCAATTTACCGTTTTGCCCTTGGTACACATTTTGACCCTCATTTCAGGATTTTCACTAGTCCTTCCCTTTTAACCCAAATTATATCATATAAATTCACATTTGAATTTACGAGGTGTTATATTCACCCCACCTTTTTAGAATTTTGTTCGCAAAATCAAATTATACACATATGCTAACTCAGGATACAGCCGGAGAATCTCAGTCTCTCGTCCCCAAGTGGCTTCATCAGGTGCGCGGACTTCTCACTGAATGTTTACTTTACAATTCTTTGGCTTTTCATCCTCTTTTCACAATGGCCCAGCATTTCAAAGGCCTAATGGGAGTCTTCAAGTTCTCCCCAATCTCAATATCATCCGGTGTCACCACATGTGAACAGCCGGAGCGCACATCGCAGTTGCGCACTTTCTCTGTTTTACCAAGCCAATTGTTTTTCACAAATCAGGCTACCTAACATATATAGCCCATAATTTCTCTTGAAGGGTTTGCCTACCTAGTTAATGTATCAATAACTAAACCCATAGAGTCATATCACGTCCCATTCAATCTGTGCCACACAAGCAATTATCACTTTCTAACACATTACAGCCACAATTATCCTTATCTGAGCTTTATTTCTACAGAGTATGTACTCTCATCATCAATTTTCTCTACATTTCTTATTCCACATTAAACACTGTTATGAAATCTCACAGCCCCTCAGTGCAATTCACCGAGTAATCATCTAGTTCACGCTCACTGTACTTTCCTTTTTTGAGGGAATAATCCCTATTTACGGCATTTAGCCACAGGTTGTATACACATATACTTTTTCTCATGTCCTTAAACTACAACGTGCAATTTCACTTCTGCACTTTATCTTAAACAAGCATCATCTCTGTGCCAACTGTCGAATTTAGCCTTATAGGTTTACCAACCTTCACCAAAACACAATGGCGAATCACTTTATCATGACATTTAACTGGTACCTAATGGACCACACATTACCATTGTTAAATCACATTGGCCTTTTCAAAGCCCTTAACCACAAATCCACTCATGAATTCCTACATACCAAGCCATACCTATCTTACCATCAATTGTTCTTATCTTTCTCAACTTAGCCATCTCAAGGCTCCACACAATTCATCAATGACTTTTCACATTAAAGGCACATGCCCAAGATTTCCACTACAACTATGTTTGTTCCCTACTCATGTTATCAATTTCACATGTGTCTCATTCTGTACACCTCACTTCCATAATTATTTCACTCAACCAGTACGTATAATTCTAGGATATCATATCACATCTCTCTCATACATGTCCTATCATATAGGGATTTTCAAAACTTACTCATCATGCCATATGGAACTAAATTCGTCACTGTCATTACTTTTCTAATTCAATATCGGCTGGTATACAAGTCTCTCGGACTATTCAAAGTACTACTAGCACACCCAATCATATATCTTGGTACCAAGCCAAGAACAACATCAACATTGTGTATTTTCAACACGTCTCTAACTATAAATTGCATATGTAATACTCCATCACAATTAATCACTATGAAAAGGCCTCAAGCCACCATCTTAACATCTCGTCATTACAAGCCTTCAAAAGACCTTGACTCAATCCAACAGTACTAATCAATTTTCTACTCCCTTCACATAGAGTGAGAATCCCACGATTCATTTCACAATTTTTCTCAAATTTTAAAACCCTAATCTACATCTTCGAGTGCTCAATTTCATAACTCAACTACCATATCATGACACCTCACACATATTGCATACTATTTGACATATTACTGTTCACTTACAGTTATCCAAATTCACCTCTTGCGTTCCTCACAAGATACAATCCTCTAATGCAATGGGTAAAAACATTCTTAGGCTTAACCCCTCGAGCTCTTGCTGTCCTAAGGGCCCCAGATGCAATGCTCCACCAATCAGAGAATCTGTCCTTATAATTCACGCAAGAAGAGGTAACATGCCATCGGCTATACTAACAGTCCCACTAACACAAGGTACTTCCTCACATCACATTACTTACACAAGACAGTAATAGTCTCCGAGAACATAATCCATACGGAGATAACAATATAAACACATCATATCCGTATATAACGGCAAAAAAATGTTTTATATAGACACATAATGGTATACTAGTTATATCTTACTTATGCACAATCCACTATGACTTCCTAGATATGGTTCTTTCCTCAACAGTCTATTCATTTAACTTGACTAGTCATTGGTCCTAGTCCATAACATAATCATCCTCATATGATTCCAACATCTTTCTCACACTTAGGCACATATTTTTCAACTCTTAATAGTACCCACGCTCGGTACAGTCCTAATCCATTGTCCATAACATGACTCATAGCAACTATGCTCAACACTGTAGAAGATCTATTTCATTAACAACATCACTTTTTCTCTCTCAATATTCACTATGACACCAAGAGTGCCATTCGATACTAGTCCATCCATTCAGCGCATCAGGACCACCAGATAAATCTCAACTTCGAGCGGTGCTCGCCTGGGACTTCCAAGAGCAACACTTCTTAGGATTCAATCCACAAGGGAAACCCAGGACAATATTAATCATCACAGCATTATCAACATGTGTGCTAAGGTATAACTTGCACACCGGGACTCCGTCATGAATCCCATAACAAATTGAGCGTCCAATGACACTCCCAAGAGACAATCTCTTCAAACACTTTCCATCATAGGAGATTTCACATAAATCATTGTTCTTTTTCCAAAGAATTTACTAATTCATTACAACACAGATATATATATATATATATATATATATAGGCACCCTGACCTTCACAAAACATATATTAGGCCACGTCATCAACATTTCAATACTACACCACATTATGGAAGCATATTAATACAATTAATACACCACACTCAGTTATATTTTCTCACCTCACATTTGTTTCTCTTATGACACATTTGTCAAGTCAGACCATCCTTCTATCATGTACCACCACACTCTCAATACAATTGTCTCATGCCATCCATGGCAATTTCCTCAACTTCTTACATTATACTTTCTATACATATGATATTCTCACTTATATTCAGCCAACATTAAATCATCATGGACTAAAGTCCCATATTTCAACATTGAAGTATCTAACACATCATCTTCATAGTTATTTTAAAGCACTTTCCGTCCTTCAATTCAAATTTTTACGAACTCATCGGGGTTCCAAATCCCCCACTAAGTCAAAGTCATACCACTAATTCCATATATACTCAATTGTTTCAACTCCCCATACATATAGGGAAGACTTACCATTTACCAACATCATCATCACAATATCAACTCAATTCAATCATACTTACTAACCATAAGACCACACATTCAACTATGGTAGCATTCTACCCAAAAATGGTTAAACCTATTATCTCAATCTATTCTCACTAAGTCCTCAATTACATCAAATTCACTTACTAACATATCTGTCCGTGGAGGAGTCAACACTGCACCCACAACCACAGTCTAAGGATTGGCATTGGTGCTACAGGGTTATCACGAAGGCATCTTATACTGAACACACATATAACACAAAGAAATGGGTTGTTCAGGCCTAAACTAAGGAATCACATGTGTAGTAATCAATAAGAGTCTACGTACAACTATACAACACTCACCACAATCACACAATCATCAGAGTTCCCTAAGAAACTGCTCTGATACCATAAATGTAACACCCCGTTACCGGACCGGTGTGTTATCAACAAATATGATATTAAGCGCAGTTACAATCACAGTAATTGAGTTAATTAAATTACGGAATTTTTTTTCCCTTTATTACTTCCTCATTTTAAACAATTAACCATTTCCGTAACTAATCAAAATAACTCCGTAATTGTAAATGCAAAACTCGCGGAAGCATAAACTTACTGATATGCACTATCTTTCTTATTAACCAATTAATTTAGACTTATCTTTGACTCTCATCTCTTACCATGTTATAGCTCTCTTTATAAGCTACGCGTGGTTTTAAACCGCGCACAGTTCGGAGCTCTGTAGACTAAGTTATGCCATTTGTTTCAGTCTAGAAAAACCATTATTTTTGAAAATTGCACTGTGATAATCGATTACCATGCCTGTGGTAATCGATTACCCAGAACTTCAAAATGAGGCAGAAGCGTCATTTCAGCTCCCCTGTTCTCAGGTAATCGATTACCAAGCATTGCAATCGATTACTGAACTAGGTAATCGATTACCAATGCTCAGGTAGTCGATTACTTTGTTCACAGTGGCTCATTTTGCGTCCCCTGTTACATGGTAATCGATTACCAATGAAAGGTAATCGATTACTATGCAGTAAAAATGACATATGACAGCTTCTAACACACAAAAAGAGTGATGCAACTTACTCCTAACACCTTGATACTTAATATACACCTTACATAAGTTCTAATATAGGCCCTAGGCCCTTCCCTCATGCATTTTCATTATATAACACATCATTTACAATATTCTCAATATCATGGCCATTGTACACATCAAATGGTCTATTTACAACCCAATTCTCTAATTGCTTTCAAGTACAAAATAGGTGGCCATGGACAAGTCCCATGCTCACTCCAATTCTCCATATATAACAAGAGGCATATACATATACATCAACTTCAAAAGACTTTAATATGGTAATGAAATACAAAACATGACACATGTTCATAACCTAGGTACTAATACTACTCTATGCTATGTGCATGAAATGAGATCCTTCAATATGGCATGCCCTCCAAATGCACCTCATGCTCAACTCATCCATACTCAGTATGACTTGAAATGATGTCCCCAAACGCGGGGTGAGATATACAAATATATCTCAGTAAACCAAGGGTCCTAGAGGCTTCTCCACCCCATGGCTCACTCAATGTGCAACAATAACATTATGTAAAAATGCATGACATAAAATATCACAAATAACTGGGCACAATCCAAGAACACCCACAACTGGATTACGTTTAAGGACCCCATCATATAACTCCCGGAATCTTCCTGGTGCCTTTCCCATGGTTGAGATGACTCCATGGCAAAACCTAACTGGAACTCCTCATGAGCCCTATCCAGCGGATGTCCCACATTTTGGATCATCCTGGTACCGCTCCCAGAGTCGGCCCCACGGCAAAACCCGACCGGAATCCCCAGCGGGATATCCAACGGAAGTCCAACGTTTGGATCATCCTGGTACCGCTCCCAGAGTCGGTCCCACGACAAAACCCGACCGGAATCCCCAACGAAATTATCCAGCAGAAGTCCAAACCAACACACATCTACTGGCCAGAGATCAAACAATTCACACACAACATGCTCCAAGCATGTCACACAATCAAGCAATAATGCATGAAAATACATAATCACATAATGTTCAATGGCACAAAATCCAACCACAACCTTCCACTTGGTGTGGTGGAGCACACAAGGGACTAAACCCAAGTTCCAAAGGTTTACCTCAACTCCGAAGCCAATGCTCCATACGTAAGCTCCAAGCTTAATCCGCTTCCATAGCGTCCGTTCGAGGCAACGTCATTATCCTTTCAAGATTCTGACCTAATCATCATCATATGAACAACCATTTTATGCGCCCCATTTAGTCCTATTTTGAGTCCAGATACATTGAGTAGTTGCATTCAAATTTGAATCAACTAACTAACTGATTCTCTTAAACAACCAAATCAGAATAGTAGTACATTTAGATGACAAAATGACACTCACTTTGCATCCAAATTTGCGCACCACTTCATCATTGGATAAGATCAAATATCTTTTCTTGATGCAGGGAATATTCCAAAAGATCTCATCTTATCCTTTTGTTATGAAACAACTTTTCATAGCCAATTCAAATTCGAATTCAAGCACTTGAATTCAAATGTTCAAACATTCAAATTCAAAATTCAAAATTCAAAATTTCAAATTTCAAATTCAAAATTTAAATTTCAAAATCCAATTTCAAAATTCAAATTTAAAATTTCCAATTTCAAATTTAAAATTTCCAATGTCAAATTCAAAATTCGAATTTCAAAATTCAAATTCCAAATTCAAATTTCAAAATTCAAATTTCAAATTCAAAATTCAAAATTCAAATTTTTGATAATTAATTTAACTAATTAAATTAATAAGTAATGTCTTGGACTATCCAAGCCCAATACTATGCTCCATGCGCCCTCCACCATTTAGGTGGGCTTCCAAATAGCTTCTTGGGCTAACAATCATTATTAGGCCCAATACCTTTAAAGCAAAAGTGTGCGCACAAGGGAGCTCATTATTCACCTTAGGGTTTTCACAAAAACCTAGCCTACACTCCTTCATCTCATGCGCCATTCTATAGTGTAGTTCACCACACCTTTCCAAACACAATACCTAGCCCCCACCTTCACCAATTGAGCGCATAGCCAGCCTCATTGTGGTGATCATCTGGTGGCTTGCAAGAAAGTGTTCTTGCATCATTGACGAATGGTGGTGTGGATCAACATTAGAGGGTTTGAACCCTTCAGACCTGACAATTGATCTCCCTGACTGATCAGGCCAAAACAAGGTAACATCATGTTGTCCTAAAGCATGGATCTTTATGTGCATGTATGTTTTCGCGTGAAAGATTTTTGTTTTTCCACCTTAGATGCATCGGCCTTCAAGGCCATTTTACTTTCAATAATTTATTGAGATTTAATAATTAATTATTACGTGTGACCTAATAAATTATAACCGTCAGATTCATGAAATCAACAGTTATGATTTGTTGTCAAACTTTTTAGACTGACACCGGTGTCAAAGTATCCTTCCCCTATATATATAAATAGGGGGAAGGATACTTTGACACCAGTGTTAAACTTACAAGTTTGACACTAAATCCTAACTGTTGATTTCCGTCAATCGGCGATTATAATTTATTGAGAATTACTAATTAATTAATAAGCTTGACTCAATATATTATAAAAGTCAAATTTGCGGAAATCAATGATTAAGATTTGGTGTCAAACTTTTTATTTTGACACCGATGTCAAAGGATCCTACCTCTATATATATATATGTGTGTGTGTGTGTGTGTGTGTATATATATATATATATATATATATATATATATATATATATATATATAAGGAGGACCAAAGGAGGGGCGAGGATTGTTAGTCATTCCTCGCTAAATTTAATTTTTTTATTATCATATACATAAAATGATCTTTTTGTAATAATAATACACTATTTATGTTAGGGGCCGTGGTGGACCTAGAAAATTTTATTTATGTTTGCACACAGAAAACTTTTTTAAAGAAAGTTTTAAATGCTTTAAAAATATATAAACAAGAAAAGAATAGAAAACCTCAACTTAACATAACAAAATAGTAATCAAGAGTTATATAAGGTTATACGTTCAAACCTTAATGTCATCATTTATCAACAACAAAAAAATACAAGTTATAAAAAGTGAAAATATCTTTTGTTTGTATAAAAAAAATCATTTGTTTTATATGAGTTTCTTAATTTAATCATATATATCTGTTTTTAAAGTGAAGGAATGGATTATATAACCTTTAAGGGTGCATTTGATTTGCTTTTAATGTCATTGTTAAATGATATGTTTTTATTAATAATTATAAAAACATTACATTATTTTATTTTTATTTTGTTTCTTGTTTTAGTAATTTACAAAGGAAATAATAAATATAAGAAACATTATTAAAGATAAGAAACATAATAAATAATGTAACATTTTTATAATTATTAATAAAAACATATCATCTTTTTTGGTAAGCAAAACATATCATTTTAACAATGACAATAAGAACAAATCAAATGAATTACCTAACCATTTGCACATAAGGCTAGTTAGTTATTTATATATGATATGGCAGGTTTAAAAACACCTACTGACATTGATATACATAATATACTTCAATCCATTCCCAAAATCCCACTTATTGTCACCAAGTAACCAACCAGTTAAACCACTAAAAAAAAATTTCCCCTAAAATTTGTGTCTGCAATTGCCCATTGTTGTACAAGTCTGCCGGGGGTTAGGGGAATACTACTCTCATTTTATATGAGAGTAGTTCTCTCATGTTATTAAGAGAAGCCAAGTGGGGTCCACCATTAAAGGGCATAAAAATAAAATAAAAGGGTGAGATTTTCGAAGTGATAGAATATGAAATAATTATCTCATGTAAAACAAAAGTAGTATTCCCCTTAATGTTAATAGTTAGCTCTCCCTTGAAAAAAATTATAATAATAATCTCTCCTATTACTCTTAATAGCACTTATAACTTTAATAATTTTTTTGGTCATCATCATACAAAATTATAAGTCCACCACTATATATGTGTATGTGTGTGTGTGTGTGACATTCTAACGTGTTTTTTTTAAGCACTGAAAATGGAAGCAATTTTCTATCTCGAACAACTGTTTTTGGCTTTTTTGTCCATTTTCTTTCGTTTGTTTTTTGAATTGGTGGAATATTGACAAACATAAATCGAGAGCGATTACAATCCAAAATTTTGCTTTGCTCATGCTGCTGATTTGTGAGGCTTGAAACAGTTACTTACTATTTTGTTTGTGTGACAGAGATGTCTAGCCAAGGGCTAGTAGATCAATATAGGATCTTGTGCTCTCTCTAGATACCTATGAGTTAGGCATCTTGGGGGTTGCAAATCACTATACCCGATTATAAGGCCTTAGCCAAAATGAGGGGGTGTATGTGCACAGTGATTATGTAATAATAATAGTAGATAGAGATTAGTTCATACCTGTGGTCTTTAGCTCCTATTTATAGTGTTTATCTTAGAGCTTGAACCATTTAGGCCTCCTTCCTCTGGGCTTGATCTACTGTTTATATGTTATTCAATAGTACATCCTATGTTGGGCCTCTCAAGTAGATGGGCCTTATACAAGTCCATAACATGGCACTTGCCTCTTAATATTTTGAATATTTGAAATCTCACGAGAAACATGGCATGTACGACCAGGAGTGATTACCGAAAGCCGTTGGCATCAAATGCTGAGCCAAGGCAAATCCTAGTAATATATGAAGATCCAGTTGGTCGGGCCATTCCTAAGAATCAATAGGCGATGGATCATGATGATGTGCACATTAGTGATGTGCATTTTGATTCAGATCAACTCTTGCTATGAATCCGAATGTTCCGTACATGGAGGGACTGCAACCAATTGGTGCATAAGCCCTAAATGTAGAGCATATCCCCGTTGAAGTAAATAATGTCTAGCGGTTACGGATCTGGCTATGGCTGCGGTCCTAAGAAGGATGGAAGAGATGGAGAGGAGAAATCAACTCCAAAGAGAAGAATATGCATGACAGATCCGGGATCTGGAAGCCAGGATATGGCAAGCTAGGAACCCGGATCCTAGAAAGGCTATGACTCATGTCATGAACGACTTGAGGATATCATGTCCCCGTCGGGATGACGCTGAGCATACAAACGACCTTGGTGAAATGAGATACATTGCTGAAGGAAATCAGAGAAGGGTTGATAACCCGGCTTTTAGCCGGATAGAAGAAACAATGGTATAATGGATGGAATTGCCCATAATGAACAACCCATTTACACGAAAGGAGAAATAATAGAGGTCATCTGCTGGGTGGAGATAGAGGTAACAACATCGAAGTGTAGAGAGGAACTGAAAATACTTGGTCTTATGATCAAGTAAGACAATCAAGGAACCCAGATGATGTGTCAAGAGTATATAGGAGAAAATATCATAGGGGGAAGTACAACGATAGCCCTTTTGAGGATGGAATTGTTGATGCACCCTTCCCAGAAAATCTGAATTTATCTGAATTGCCAAAGTATAATGAACTCAGGACCCTCAAGTCCATTTGGATGATTTTGATACAACCATGTATATCAAGGGTGTATCTTTTTGCAACAATTCTAACGGGAGCAGCTCAGATATGGCTCTCTTCGTTGCCAGTGAGATCTATCAGATCTTTTGAGGAATTTGGTGGGATATTTTTGTTAAACTTCGCCACAGTAAAAAGTAGCCAAAATCAGAATTTGCTTTGGGAAAAATAAGGCAACAACCTGGTGAATCCCTGCAAAAATACCTGGACCGTTTTAAAGAAATGACATTACAAGTCACAAGATTGTCAGAAGATGTTCATGTACACCTAGTTGTAGCAGGGTTACATGGATCCTCAAGACTGGTGATATCTATTTATAAAGACCCGGTTAGAACATTGGTAGAATTCACAGTCCGGTCAAAAAAGAACCTTGAATTGGAGCAAATGGAAATATATAATGCTGACCAGAGAAGAAGTCCGAATATAATTGAGAAAGCCAGAAACTGGAGGCGGAATGATTTCTAAGGTAAAAAGCCTGAGGAAAGATTTCCACCAAGAGGAAGATATGAGAAATATGCACCACTGTTGCAAACTCGGCAAGTATACCGATCGTTCCAAGTAATAAAAGTGAAAGTAAGATCGTCTCCACAGGGATTGTAGACCAAGTACTACAATAACCAGTCCCCTTAAGTTGAACGGATCAAGAGAGGTGGCAATTGTTGTTGATTTAAAACAAAAAGTAAATTAAAAAGTAAATTGTGTATTTTTCGGGTTTTCTGAAAATAGATGAACAAGTTGCATAAAATTAAGTTTGGAAAAACAATTACGAAAATATTGCAGTAAGAGTAGAAACACTTGTTTGATCCCTACCTTGTAATCTGAATCTTGATTTACATGCGATTTACCCAATGATCAAACGATTCACCATCTTTTGTTTTAATGGTTAAGCCTTAATCCCTTAGTGATCTTAACCTTATTAACCCTTATTAGAACCCTAATTCCTTGGTGATTGCTTTTCGGGTTAAACGTATAAATCGGTGAATCTTTCACGTTTGCGATTCATGTAGCCTATCCCTAGTGCATACATGAAAAGCTATTTTTCCTCCTTATTAGGAATTAGGATCCCAATATTCCTATTGCGAATCCTAGCCCTAGCGATCTGTTAGAATGATCAGATCTAAAAGAACGAAAAGATGAAGAATAAAGGAAAATAGATTCAAATAGATAAATACATGTAAATTAAATCCAAACTACAAGGGGTTCACATTCAGGGTTGTGACCCTTACCACAATAAAAAGATCTAGCCAATCATAGTCATGGCTGATCTCAAATAAAATTCAACAAATATTGTAAATTACAATATGAAGAACGACGAACGAAGAACGAAGATCTGAGCTCTCCCACACGACGGTGTTCCTCCTAGGTCAGAAAATATCAGATATCTTATCTTTGACCTAATCCTCCTTTTTATAATATTTTTCCTTATTCTTTCCAATTTTACCCTTGTGAAACACGGTTGTGGCTTCCGTAACTGACGCTCTCAGCGTCAGTTCCACGCTGTGAGCGTGGATGCCTCTGATCTTCCACACCATCCGCGTCAATTCCACGCTATGAGCGTGGATGCTTCTGGACTCCCACGCCACCAGCGTCAATCCCACGCTGTGAGCGTGGATCCTTCTGGATTCCCACGCCACCAGCGTCAATCCCACGCTGTGAGCGTGGATCCTCCTGGATTCCCACGCCACCAGCGTCAGTTCCACGCTGTGAGCGTGGGTCTTCCTACAAAATGAGCATAAAATTAGTTGAACACTCCTGGAATTGGAATTTAAGAAATATAACAAGAAATGCTGCCTTTTTAATGAGGAATAGCTCATTATCTTTCTCTTTTTAGCTTGAATTTACTTATGTGCTGAAGGCACATCAAACAATTCCCAGATTCGAACGTTGTTGTCCCCAGCAATGTAATGAATCAAAATAAGATTAACTCTGTGAAGAAATACATGAATATATACATCTTAAGAAATTAAACTGCTCTGTATGTATAACTTCTGGTAAAAATTTCACAATAATGCTCTTCAGTTGTATCAAGAATTTAAATCCTAGCTTGAATGTTCCTCACTAGATACATACATTCTCATCACTCAGTTTTTGAGGGTTCTGCACTCATTCCATCAGTGTAGCAATAATTCTATGATCTTGAACATATTCTCAAATTCCTGAAAATGAGGAACCCATTTGCCATGCATTGACTGATCAAAAGGTCTTTGTTAGGTTAAAACTTGGCCTGGTGTGGGGGTAGGAATCTTTTGGTTAGAGGCTGATTAATTTGGAGAGACTAAATTCCTAATATTTTTGACATTACTTCCTTCTCAGCTCTTCAATTATGCTATTCTGATATTTTTGAGATCCTTTTTCCCTTTTTTCACTACCTTTTCTTCTTTTTGTTTTCTTTTCTCTTCTGAGCTACATTTTAACTTCTCAGACCATTCTCTTTTCCTTTACTTAACTTTTTCTTTTCTGAGAAAGACCTTGATTAGTCTTTAGAACTAGCATTTCAATATCTCTCAAGGTGTGTCAATTGGACATGGTTAAGCAATTTTTACAAGGTGATTGAACAGATAGGTCTCAGGCTCAAAAGGGTTTAACAAAGGACAATTTTATAGGTAGGCTATTTTGGCTCTAAGCTAACAAGAATAAATGCCTTTATCATATCAGTCATGCATGCAAGCCAGAGAAACAATTCAAATTCAAGAACACTACTACAGTGAGGTCTCTCTGAATAATTTTTTTTGTTTAAGCTCAATCTTCACAACTGTTTTTCAAACTAGAACCTAATTTCCAGAATTCACATCAAGCATTGTTTCAGAAAAATTCACCACAGAGCAATTATACTTATACAGACAAGCAGACATCATTCTCAGATTATATAAACAAATGAATGTTTCACAGATATCATGCTCTTGATGATTCAATTCACAATAAGACTAAGCAAGCTTGTCAAACCTGAGATTGCTTGTTCAAAAATTCACGTTTTTTTTTGAACGAAAATAAAAGAAATAAATAGAAAATAAAAGAAATAAATAGAAAATAAAACAATAAATAATAACAGCAAAAGTTGAAATATCTCCCTTTTTCCAATTAGATTTCTGTTTCCTTTCTGTTGTGTTCCACATTTAGCAGGTCTCGCATATACAGCATGCGACACCAATTCCCAGATTTAGAATATTGTTGTCCCCAGCAACAAACTATACTAGTCAAAGAAGCTCATCCTGCCAAATGGAACACTCATACACTTGTTAAACAACAAAAACAGATATATATCAAAAAGTACTGCATAAAAGGGAAAAATTATCCAACAGAACTGTCTACAAAGTACTTAAAACAGTAAAAAAAAGAAACTAAGAAAAATGTGTATGATGTCAAAGTGGGGAGAATCATCAGTAATCCTCCATAGCAGCATCATCATCATGATCATCCTCCGCTGGTGAAGAAGGTGGAAGCTGTGGTCTGAAACTAGTAGTGTCAATCCCACGATCACTACACAGTCTCTCTATCATACTCCGGAGATACCTCTGCTCGATCCTCACCTCCTGCATCTGACGTCTATTCTCTGAAGTAGGAGAGAATTTGCATGAGGTGCTGCTGCTGGTGCTGGAGCTGGTGGTGGTACTGGAGGTGCTTCACCTGCTGCACGAGACGCCTTCCAGATGGCGTAACGGCTGGACTATTCCCTCATAGTGTTAAAAATTTTCTGTGTGAGCTCCTTTTTCACTTTCACGTCGCTGGGCTCATCATCATAAATCTCTACTCCAGCCTCCAGACAAAGCTGCCGTATCAATGAACTATGAGCGAGGTGAATCTCAACCTTCTTCTGAGTGATGATGTAGACTATTCTTTCAGACAAAAGAGCGGCAATATTAAGATATTCTTCACCCATAAGGGTATATAGTAGCACTGCTCTCTCGACATTTACATCACTCATATTAGTGGATGCAATGATGGTGGAATTTATGAAGGTGTGCGAAAACATTGCTTCAGGATTCAGATCCACCCTTTCTAATTTCTCGGGCACCCCCCGGATGCCCACTCTTTGGTTTCCATGTAGCATATGGGTGAGTGATTGCACTTCTGATTCTCTCATCAATATCTGGCATATCTTCCCAGTATAGTCCTATGTCAGCAGCAGGTTGCATTCTATTGAATGTCTGAGCAAAATAGCAACTCTTGCTACGATCATGTGTAGTGCCAAGAAATCTCTCTATTGTTGCAGAAGAGAAAGAGATTTCTTGTCCCCGCACCCAGCTCTTCCGATTTGCATCCACAATCTCTAAATCAGCATTAGCAAAAAATTCTTTCAGAATTATGCTGGAACTAGGAGCAGCAAACCTTACCAACTTGTTCCATCTCCTCCTCTCGGCTGTTGTTCTTATTGGGCAATCACTATCCAGGAAAGCACTGATTTGCCTCTCTGATATAATTTTCTTGGAGACAAACCATTGATAGTACCAGTCTTGAGCCTCAGGTGATAAGAACCGGGTACTATCAAACACAAAAGAAGAAGAAGAAGAGGTCCTAGGCCTCTTTGTGCCAGCAACACTACTTTCGCCCTTTTTCCCACCTGGGCCAGTTCCCTTTAAGGTCTTTTTAACTTGCTTACCCTGCACTCAGATAAGTCCCAACACAATAGAACTCATATATGTATAGCTTGAAAATTCACTAGTTAATATCATGTCATGAAAAATTCAGAAACATAAACAATTAATCTAAAATAGGAGTATCAAGCAACATCAATCAGGATCCAGTCATATCAGGAAAGGCCGAATAAGCTTATCAGCAAACTAAAAACCCAATTCTCAGATTTAGTTCTCATATAACAATGTGAACTATGCAGCACTATTTCATACCCCAATTTATCCATTTAACCTCAGTTCCACAGCTCATGATGCTAGAATGATTATGTCACACAAGATGTTGTGACAATCAAAATTAACACTCAAAGGAATGTGCAAATAGGAGAAATTTTTCTGAATCAATCATTTGAACCTACATCATCACACTTACCAGTCATCAAAAATCATATAGGATAAACTCAATCATCATAATCATATTTAACCCTAAGTTGGTTCCACCAATTCACAATCATGGGAACTAAATTTTCAAGCACTTTGCATGTATAGACTGAAACAATCATCAAACATTCCACATGCATTTTTGAAGGTGTAAAATCCAACTAATTACCTACTCAATGATTTAATGTTCAACAATCCTGAGTTATATTAATGTAGGAATAACATCAAACACATAGCATGCACAAATATTTTGCTAATCCATCAGAAATCAAATTTAGAAGAATACCTTTTCTCCAGCCATTGATGAAGGTGTGAAGTGTAACAACAAAGAAATTTAATGTCCCAAACTCTGAGTTTGTAGTGAAAAAACCCAAGTTATGCGAACCCGCACGGTCATCTTTTAGTGAGATCGTGAGCTCTTGGTGAAGATAGTCGAACTGATGCCCAAAGAAGGATGGTGGTATGGAAGAATGAGGTGGTCAAGGTTAGTGGTGGCTTTTCACGGTGGTTGGTTGGTGGTTGTGGTGGGCTTGGGCTTGAAGGTGACCGGTGGTAATGAGGGGAATGATCGAGCGAGAGAGAGAAAGAAGGAGATGGAGGTGCGGTGGTTCACGGTGGCTGGGCGGCGCACGGTGGTGAGGAGGTGGTCTTGGGTTGGCTGGTGAAGGAGGTCTTTTCCTCGAAGGTGAGAGTGAGAGGAAAAGAAAGAGGGAGAGAGATGAGGATGATTATGTGGCGCATGAGGAATTAGGGTTTTAAAATTTGATTTTTAGACGACGCTCATAGCGTGAATCTCACGCTGTGGCGTGAACAGCTGTCTGATCTGTCACGCTGGTCACGCACAA
>JAVKPL010009297.1:0-37438 GCA_032173675.1 Gastrolobium villosum
GCCCACTTCCAAAGCCTTATAACACAAAAGCCTTATACACACACACAAACAAATTACTCTTATGATTATAATAGATTCACATGTCTACTTATGTATCCTCCTATGATTTAATTTAATTAATTACTTTAGTCTTATCCAAGGATAAAGATCAAACAATTAGCAAACCATCAAACCTACACCATAAATCCGAATCCTATACATGCATCTATAACATATAGTACTTATGTATATTACTAATTATGCGGGATGTTACACTCTCCCCACCAAATAGGAATTTTGTCCGCAAAATAAACTTACTTAAGAGCTAAACAGTTCTGGATAGCGTTTCTGAATATCGTCCTCGCGCTCCCAAGTGGTTTCAGCTGCCGATCTGTTGTTCCATAATACCTTCACCAACGGAATCTCTTTAGAACGGAGTCGCTTGACGGATCTTTCAAGAATTTGGAACGGTTGCACTTGATACGTCAGATTTTCCTTTAGTTCCACTTCTTCTGGCTGTAACACGTGAGATGGATCAGAGAGATACCTCCGTAGCTGTGACACATGAAATACATTGTGAATTCCTGACAGATTGGGTGGTAAAGCCAACCGGTATGCCGACCCTCCAATCCGGTCCATAATCAGATACGGTCCTAAGTACCGTGGACTTAACTTCTTAACTCCCATTCTCCTTCCGAGTCCCGATGTAGGAGTGATTCTCAAGAACACATGGTCTCCGACTTCGAAAGATAGAGGCTTATGACGCTTGTCGTAATAACTCTTCTGTCTGGCCTGAGCCCGCTGCATATTCTCCCGAATCTTCTTTACTTGTGCGGATGTTTCATGAATTAGATCAGGTCCTAACATACTTCGCTCACCTACTTCAGTCCAACATAAAGGGGATCTGCATTTTCTCCCATACTAAGCTTCATACGGTGCCATCTGAATGCTGGAGTGGTAACTGTTGTTGTAAGCGAACTCAATCAAAGAAAGATAATTATCCCAGCTGCCTCCTAGCTTCAAAACGCATGCTCGCAACATGTCCTCTAATGCTTGAATGGTGCGTTCCGTTTGATCATCGGTCTGCGGATGATAAGCAGTACTCAACCTCAATTGGGTCCCTAATGCTCTTTGAAAGGATTCCCAGAACTTAGATGTAAACTTGGGATCACGATCGCTGACAATACTCGTAGGAACTCTATGCAGCTTCACAATCTCCTGCAGATAAATTCTAGCAAGCCTCTCCGTATTATACGTGGTTCTAACACGCAAGAAATGAGTTGACTTCGTTAAACGATCAACAATCACCCAGATAGAATCATACCCTTCTCGCGTCCGAGGAAGTCCAACTACAAAATCCATCGCAATACTGTCCCACTTCCATTCGGGAATCTCCAAGGGTTGAAGGAGTCCCGACGGTTTCTGATGTTCATACTTCACCTTCTGACAAGTTAAGCATCGGGATACATACTCCGCAATATCACGCTTCATACCCGGCCACCAAAACGCGGTCTTCAAATCATGGTACATCTTCGTGGATCCAGGATGAACTGCATATTTACCCTTGTGAGCCTCCTGTAGAACTTCTTGCTTCAACACTTCATTCGGCACAACCAGCCGTCCTTGAAATCTCCAAACATCATTCTCGTCCTTTACAACATCTTGGTTGCCAACTAAATCACGGACTAACTCTTCATCTTTCTGAGCCTCCTTAATTCTACTGATCAGTTCATTCTCTACCTTTATATTTCCCAATCTTATGCTATTCCCTCTCTCGTCTACCGATAAGTTCAAGTCTCGAAAGGCCTCAAACAATTTCAGCTCTTCCATCATCAGAGTTGCAGTGTGCAGTGTCTTCCTACTCAGGCGTCAGCTACCACGTTTGCCTTTCCTGGGTGGTATTTAAGTTCAAAATCATAGTCCTTCAGAAATTCCATCCACCGACGTTGCCGCATATTCAGCTCCTTCTGGTCGAACAAGTACTTCATACTCTTATGATCGCTGAATACGTCAAACTGCGAACCATACAAGTGGTGCCTCCAGATTTTAAGTGCGAACACTATAGCTGCTAACTCCAAGTCGTGCGTAGGATACTTTTCTTCGTGAGGCTTAAGTTGTCGAGATGCATAAGCTACCGCCATACGATCCTGCATCAACACGCATCCAAGTCCTTTCAGCGACGCATCGCAGTAAACTTCGAACTTTCGAGTAGGATCCGGAATCGTGAGTACGGGAGCACTCGTCAATCTGCTCTTTAGCTCCAAGAAACATTCTTCACAGGCTTCAGTCCACTCAAAAGGCTTATCCTTACGAGTGAGACGGGTAAGAGGTTGTACTATCTGAGAGAAATTCTGGATGAACGTTCGATAGTATCCAGCAAGACCTAAGAAACTTCTTACTTCGGTGACAGTCTTGGGTCGTTCCCAATTCATGACAGCTTCAACTTTGCTGGGGTCCACCGCGATGCCTTCTGATGAGAAGACATGGCCCAGAAACTGGACCTCTTTAAGCCAAAACTCGCACTTCGACCATTTCGCGTACAACTGCTTCTCCTTCAAGATTTGCAAGACAATCCTCAGATGTTCCGCGTGCAGCTCTTCATTAGCTGAGTAAATCAGGATGTCGTCGATAAACACAATAACGAACTGATCAAGGAGGGGTGGAAGATGCGGTTCATGTAGTCCATGAATACCGCTGGAGCATTTGTAAGTCCGAATGGGATCACCTGATATACGTAGTGCCCATAACGAGTCCTAAAAGCTGTTTTCGGAATATCCTCCGGTTTGACCCGGATCTGATGGTATCCCGATCGTAAATCTATCTTGGAAAAGTCTCTGGCTCCTCTCAGCTGGTCCATCAAATCATCGATCCTCGGTAGCGGATACTTATTCTTCACCGTTACTTTGTTCAGCTGGCGGTAATCTACACACAGACGTAAACTTCCATCCTTCTTCTTAATCAAGATGGCTGGAGCACCCCATGGGGAAGTACTTGGTCTGATAAATTCCTTTGCCAAAAGCTCTTCTATCTGCTTCTTCAACTCGCGAAGTTCCAACGGCGCCATACGATACGGGGCAATGGAGATTGGTCCAACTCCAGGAACACGTTCGATCGAAAATTCTATTTCCCTATGAGGAGGCAAGCGAGGTATTTCATCCGGGAATACCTCCTCGAATTCTCTAACTACAGGTACATTCTGGATTTGATGGTCAACCGAGGTCTCAGCCTCGATCGACAAAAGATGCCCTACTGCTCCCTTGCGGAGCTCTTTTCTAACTTGCAATAAAGAAATGAGAGAGAAAGGTTGAGAATTACCATCTTTCGCATCCAGTGCAACCACCCGTGCTTGCGGCAAACTCCAAAGTGATTCTTCCCACACGTAGCACAAACAGTCGCACCCTGCCATCCAGTTGACGATTGCCCAACATTATTGCTCCTCTTAAAATTTCCAGGCCGCGCCTGCAACTGCGGACCTCTGCCTCGACCCCTACCAGGTGTCGTCCTGAAGAATCTGCCTGAGTGATAGCAGTTCCGTGTGCTTCATTCTTCTCATTGCTTTAGGAAAATACTTATCCAAAAATACTTGTCTGAATAAACGTTGCCAGTCCCCCTAAGGTAGTGATAAGATCCCCTTCCGCATCGCCAGACCTTCCCCGAGTTGAACCGCGACCACCTGCCATGATTCTGCATTCACAATATCCTGAGATGAGTTGATCAGGCTCACCGCAAGTTATTCATGGCAGCAGTCCCAAGTAGGTAATCGAGTTCAATTCGGACAAGTTAACTATGCATCCGTGTCTTATCACAGAACAGTCCTAACAATCTAACTACCCTAGCTAATATATATACTTAGACTATAGCACATTTAGGCAGTCAATCAGCAGATAAACATAATCAACAATCAATTCAATCAATCACAAGCAAATCCATGGACCAAACTGCTCTGATACCAATTAGTGTAACGCCCTCCCTTGTGTGCACCCAAGAGAGTCGTTTGCTAAGCGGAATTAGAGTCTTTAACGTCACATAAGCTACTATAGAATTCTAAATCTACATATACAACCGTAAGGCGTTTTTAAAACTCTTATAACTTCTGTTTGGACGATAAAAATGTTTCAAGTGATTTAGAAAGAGCACGTTTGGGGCTTCGCGTGCATATAAAATAATAGAAAATCCGAGTTCGTTTGCTCATAAAAACACCACCCGTAAGGTGCACTGTAAAAATTTCAGCACATAAGTCTTTCAAAAAGTCTTTTCACAAACGTTTTCCAAAATAGCCGCTGTTCATAAAAATTCAAGATAAAATAAGATGATAGGGTCTACAGTCATCCAAGAGTACCAAAATATTAAACATTACAGTCATCCAATCAATCAAACAGCAACAGTGATAATCCACGCATCAGCAATCAACAGCACAACATTACTCCTTCAAAATGCTTTTACGTCCTCCTGCCATTTTGGAAAAATAGCAGCCCCGAAGGGGTGAGAAAAATCCCAGTAGTGTGGCAACAAAACCAGTAATATAACAGTATTAACTAGGCACCAAATCGTAAACAGTCACTTCAACATATCCTTGTTCCTTTTCCTTTTTCTTTTCATCGTATTCATATATATATAGCGCATATAACGCCTTTCCTTTTCATCATATCATATATTGCGTATATAACGCCTTTCCTTTGCGCTTTTAGCACCGTCGTGCGCGCACTTCACAGTGGAATCAATTATCCCTTGGCACCTGAGCTCCATGTGGATTCCATCTGTGGGCCTATGCGGACTGATGCCAAGTGTCCCATACCCCGGTACCTTGGGGATGCCTATATGATGCTTGCTCAAACACATGGTCCTGTACATAACTATTCTAAAACAAGGCCTATATGATCATGATATATGCATGTCATGCTATGCTTTCACACACAAAGCGTAAAAATGCGGTATGAATGTAAGGTGCATGCTTATATACCTTTCATATAGCCATCACGGCACATATACTTTTCATATGCGTTATGCTGCCTCATAACGTCTTTACCTCATAATCATATAGCCATCACGGCACATTTTTGGCAGTTTCCTTTCATCATAATGGAACATCATATTTTTACGGCATATGGAGCATCATGTCACAATTTTATACCAGTAGTTAATAGTCACATTAGGCAATATCGCCTGACACTTACCTTTGCGTGCCTTAAATATTACCAAACAGCAGCGAAGTATCTCACTTCTTAAGCGCACCTAAATCAATTACAACCAATCATTTATAGTGGCTATTTACAGTAGAAACAGTGAGCACACAACAGTGTCTTACAGCAGCAAAACAGTGAGCATACAGCGGTGTTTTACAGTGGAAAACAGTGACCATACAGCAGTGTTTACAGCAGCAAAACAGTGAGCATACAGCAGCGTTTTTACAGCAGAAAACAGTGACGTTTGTGCTTAAAACAGTGAGCAGAAACAGTGAGTTGTTCTTTTAAGACAGTGAACAGAAAACAGTGGTAGTTTCCTTAAAAACAGTGGGCAGAAACAGTGATGTTTTACAGCAGGAAAACAGTAAACATACAGCAGAAACAGTGAACGTTTTAAAACAGAAACAGTGACGTTTTACAGCAGAAAAACAGTAGCACATTACAGCAGAAACAGTGAACGTTTAAAACAGTGACATACAGTGGCTTTTGATCCTTAAAAACAGTGACATAAATAGTGACTTTTGAACATCAAAACAGTGGCATGAGTAGTGATGTTTATGCATCAAAACAGTGGCATAAATGGTACATTTTTGAGCATTAAAACAGTAGCATAAATCATGATTTTAGGACATTGAAACAGTGGCATATTATGGACTAAAACAGTGGCATTTTTATGGACTAAAATAGTGGCATTTTATGTATATAAAACAGTGGCATATGATGACTAAACAGTGGCATTTGTGTACATAAAACAGTGGCATTTGTGTACATAAAACAGTGGCATTTGGGTACATAAAACAGTGGCATTTGTGTACATAAAACAGTGGCATTTGTGTACATAAAACAGTGGCATTTGAGTACATAAAACAGTGGTATTTGTGTACATAAAACAGTGGCATTTGTGTACATAAAACAGTGGCATATGATGACTAAACAGTGGCATTTGTGACATAAAACAGTGGCATTTGTGTACATAAAACAGTGGCATTTGGGTACATAAAACAGTGGCATTTGTGTACATAAAACAGTGGCATTTGTGTACATAAAACAGTGGCATTTGAGTACATAAAACAGTGGTATTTGTGTACATAAAACAGTGGCATTTGTGTACATAAAACAGTGGCATTTGGGTACATAAAACAGTGGCATTTGTGTACATAAAACAGTGGCATTTGTGTATATAAAACAGTGGCATATTATGCATAAAAACAGTGGCATATAATGACTAAAACAGTGGCATATAATGTGCAGAAACAGTGGTATAAATATGCAGAAACAGTGGCATATAATGTGCAGAAACAGTGGCATATAATGTGCAGAAACAGTGGCATATAATGTGCAGAAACAGTGGCATATATGTGCAGAAACAGTGGCATGAAAATGGTGATTTTGAAGGACCGAAACAGTGAACATTTTGTCATCAAAACAGTGGCATATTCATAGGGAAACAGTGGCATATTTCTCTTCATAACAGTGGCATAATCATACAAAACAGTGGCATATAATCTTAGGCATAACCATGAGACTTTCACTCTACAACTCATGCATACAAGTCATCATAAAATGGCTCCATCATTCTACTTTTATCATGCTTATACTTGAATCCAATACCACACATAATCAAAGAGACATTTAAGCACACATACACGGTTACAATGAAAGTGTTTCTAAGCTCAAGGCTTACCTCTTGTAGCACACCCTTCAAAGTCAAGAATCACACACCACCTTATAGCTCTACTTCACAACAATCCCTCACTTCCTATGGTGATCTATGCGCAACAAGGTGAGGATGAACACACTAGGACAGCTTCAAGGTTGAGGAACAAGGCTGGACAGTGAGGGAATGTGAGGAGGAAACTTACTCTTGCTTGGAGGTCTAGAGTCACGGTTGAAGGTGAGGGAAGGAGGGAGTTGGCTTGGCAAGGTCTTCTTGCTCCAAGGAGGCTTGTTGGTGCGGCTAGAGAGAGTGAGGAGGTGAGGAAAGAAAATTGGCTGAATGTAAGGTGAGGGCAGCCCTCCCTTATGCGCACATTTAAAGGGAAAAATGAGGGAAGGTTGCTATGATGGTCATCATGGTAAACAAATCTGATTTCTTGTGCAGGTGGGACTGCACTCTTGGCTTGAACAAGCAAGGGTTGCTTCTTAGTTACTCTATGCACATGCAAGGAGGTGAGAGGGAAGAATTCAGATCTGAATGAGTGCTTACAAGTCAGAATTTTTCACACCATTGACCAAGCTATGCGCACACATGGTGGAGTGGGGAAGAGATGCATCATGAGCACTGATTTGTGGCAGCCTAAACACAGATTTAGGGGCTGTCCTAAGTCAGAAAATTTCTGCACAAATAGCCAAACCATGCGCACAAGATGAGGTGTGAGGGAGGTTCACTAAGTCCACAAGCAAGAGAGCTTTGTGGCAGTCAAGGAATCTGATTTTTGGGGGCTGACTTAAGTCAGAAAATTGCTGCACCATCAACCAAGTTTTGCGCACATAAAGGAGTGAAAGGAAGTGTCATATGTGACAGCCTAAAATCTGCATAGATGCAGTCCATGTGCGCATGGGAAAGAGAGGTTGCAGCCAAAAAAAATCTTCTTATGATGCATGTGGAAGCAAGGGTAGGTTTGGCTCATGATGGACTGCCAAAAGCTTGCAAAAATCTGCACATGGCAGCCTCATGATGGAAGTGTAAGGTGGTTCTCCAAGTCAACACTCAAAGGCAGATTTGTGTCATAGAAAAATCTGATTATAACCCTCTCCATGTGCGCCTAATTGAGGAGAGATGCAGCCCAAATTGATGCTAAGAAGTACATGTGTCTTACATGAAAAGAAATTGAAATCAAGTGGTGCATAAGCCAAGTGAGGTGGCGGTCAAACATGAAGGAATTTGGCAGATTTTTCTAAGTATTTTCCACCTACTTGTGCGCATGAATGAGAAGGAATTTACATCAAGCCATGTGAAGGTGCCTTGGTACACAAACAACCTTGTTGGACAAGGCTTAGGGAATTATGTGTGGTTTTAACTTTGGGCTGAACTTGAGGGATCCAATAAGACAAATCTAAGGGTGGCAAGTCCACACACACACTAGCCCACTTCCAAAGCCTTATAACACAAAAGCCTTATACACACACACAAACAAATTACTCTTATGATTATAATAGATTCACATGTCTACTTATGTATCCTCCTATGATTTAATTTAATTAATTACTTTAGTCTTATCCAAGGATAAAGATCAAACAATTAGCAAACCATCAAACCTACACCATAAATCCGAATCCTATACATGCATCTATAACATATAGTACTTATGTATATTACTAATTATGCGGGATGTTACACGATAAGTGCGAAATTTTTATCAATATTTTGAGGAAAGAAAAATATGTCATGGACTGGAAAAATATGTAGATTAAGAATATATGATCAGAATTTTTATCGGAGTTAAAGTTAGATCGCGTGTGGGACCCGTGTGACCGAAGTCACTTGGCCCCACCCTCTTTTTCTTCTTTCTTCCTCCTCTTTTTCTTTCTCACCCAAACCACCATTTTCTTCATCTTTTCTTCATTTCTTCATTTCTCCACCAAATCACTTGATTTTGGTGTTGAAATCTATTGTAAACAACCTTCTAGATCCATTGGTAACACTTAGAAGCCATGAAATCATCTCCTTGGGGCGAAAATGGACAAACTCAGATCCGACCCCTTTGGTGTTTTTGGAGTTTTTGGATCTCTTTTGGATTGATGGAGCCTTGGTGGTGTTCCTACACTTGATGGTGAGTATATTTATGGTATTTTTATGGTTGGATTCATAGATCTAGGAATTTATGCTTTAAAACTTTGATTTTAGATGTGTGATGATAGAGAGCTCAAATGGAAAAATGCTATTAGATGAAAATGCCTTAGAATGATGCATGAAAGCTAGAAATGCTATGATAAATTTTGGTGAAAAAGTTAGGTTTTTAACTTAGGAAATTTTGGGTTGAGTTTCATAATTTTGTGAAATTGGCATGAGGTGTAATTGAATAATTGAATGGTGGACCATTGGTATAGGTTGATAATATGATGATATGATTAGTGTGTGTGTTAAAATGGAATTGAAAACCTTGTAGAATCAACCTTGAGAAATTCGAACCATAGAGTGGTTTGGAGGAAAAATGATGTAAAGGTTGTGAATTTGATGGAGTATGATATAAAATGATGTTTAGTTGAGTGATGGTATAGTGTGGTATAGTGGAATGAGAAGAAATAATGTGTGATTCATGATATAATTGGTAATTTGATCTATAAAGAGATTGAAGTAAAATGAATGATTATTTGAGATTTAATGGTTGACGTTGGAATTGTATTGATAATCATGTTGTGGATTATCTAGGTTGCCTCTTTTGGACGCTTTGGAAGCGGGTAAGCTTGGAGCTTACGTTTGGAGCATGGGCTCGGTATTGAGGTAACCTTTGGAACTGGGGTTTAGCCCTTGTGTGCTCCACCACACCTAGTGGATGGTTGTGGTTGGATTATGTGGTTATGACATTGTGTGATTGTGTGCTTGTATGCATATTACTTGATTTTTGTGAATATTGTTTGGTCACTGGCCAGTTGACGTGTGTGGAGTTTGGACATCCGCTGGGTTCGTCCTTGTGAGAATGCCAGTCGGGTTTTGCCGTGGAGTCGACTCTGGGAGCGGCGCCAGGATGATCCAAACGGGGACGTCCGCCGGATAGGGCTCATGAGGAGTTCCGGTTGGGTATTGCCATGGAGTCTTCTCAACCATGGGAGAGGCGCCAGGACTGTCTCGGGAGTTATATGATGGAGTCCTTGAACATGAATCCATGAGTGGATGTTCTTGGGTTGTCTCCAGTTGATGGGTGATATTGTATTACATGCATATTATATGATGTTGTATTTGCACATTGAGTGAGCCATGGGGTGGAGAAACCTCCAGGGCCCTTGGTTTACTGAGATATATTTATATATCTCACCCCGTGTTGTGGGGCATCATTTCAGGTTAGGTTGAGCCTGGAAGAGTGGAGCATGAGGTGCATGTTGGAGGCACCATGTGATGAGCATTGGATAGGGACACATCTGGCATATGTTTTATGCTTTAGACTTAGGCCATGAACTTGTGCATGTTGAAAATGCCATACTTGTATGTTCATGACTACTTGTTAAGTCTTTCAATTTGATGTATATGTAGGACTTTAGTATATATTGTATAATTGAGTGAGCATGGGACTTGTCCATTGCCACATTCATTGTAATTGAAGCCTTGGTGATATGTTGTAAAATGGACCATATTTGATGTAAAGTGGCCATTATGTTAAGGACTTTGTATATGAGACATAATTGAATGAAGATGCATGTTTGAAGGGCCTAGAGCCTAAATTATAGTATGTTTAAGTGTTGTGTGGAGTACTAAGAGGTTAGGGATGGATTACACAACCCTTCTTGGGCTTAAAATGCTGTAATCTGTCACTTTTACTGCATAGTAATCGATTACCCAAGCATGGTAATCGATTACCATGCAACAGGGGACGAAATTGGGCTACTGTCTTCACTGGTAATCGATTACTGAGGCTTGGTAATCGATTACCATGTGAGGTAATCGATTACCCAAAGTTGGTAATCGATTACCAGAACAGAGGAATTGAAAAATTGGCTACTGCCTCATTTTTGACAGGTGGTAATCGATTACCACCCACTGGTAATCGATTACCACAGTGTAAATTTTGAAAATTTGAGTTTTCTGGACTAAAAGGAAGGGGTTTAACTTGAGGGGTAGAACTCCACATGGTACGTGATTAGAAACCACGCGTAACTAATGTAACGGGGTAGAACTTGGTAAGATATGAAACTAAGTGGATGGGTTTTAATTGAGTTGAATAAAAAGAAAGAGTAGAGGTGTTGTTAAACTGAATGCTTCCGCGTATTGCATTTACAATTATGGTGTTGTTTTAATTGATTACGGATAAGGTAATGGTTATAAAAAGGAATATGACAAAAAGAAAAAGTTTACCCGTAATTTAATTAACCCAATTACTGTGATTGTAACTGCGCTTAATATCATAATCAATGTTAACAATACCGGTACGTAACGGGCTGTTACAATTTGATTCCACTGTGAAGTGCGCGCACGACGGTGCTAAAAGCGCAAAGGAAAGGCGTTATATACGCAATATATGAATATGATGAAAAGGAAAAAGGAAAAGGAACAAGGATATGTTGAAGTGACTGTTTATGATTTTGTGCCTAGTTAATACTGTTATATTACTGGTTTTGTTGCCACACTACTGGGATTATTCTCACCCCTTTGGGGCTGCTATTTTCCAAAATGCCAGGAGGACGTAAAAGCATTTGAAGACATGATATTTGCTGTTGCTTGCTGATGAATGGACGTGTACTGTTGCTGTTTGTTTGATTGGATGACTGTAATGATTAATGTTTTGGTACTCTTGGATGACTGTAGACTTTATCATCTCTATCTTACCTTAAACTCTCATGAACAGCGGCTATTTTGGAAAACGTTTGTGAAAGGAATTTTTGAAAGACTTATGTGCTGAAATTTTTACAGTGCACCTTACGGGTGGTGTTTTTATGAGCAAACGAACTCCGATTTACTATTATTTTATATGCACGCGAAGCCCTCAACGTGCTCTTCCTAAATCACTTGAAACATTTTTTTATCGTCCAAACCGAAGTTATAGGAAACTTGAAACGTCTTACGGGTTGTATATTGCTATCAGGATTTTTTTTAGCTCATGTGACGTTAACGACTCTAAGTCCGCTTAGCAAACGACTCTCTTGGATGCATACAAGGGAGGGCGTTACACTAATTGGTATCAGAGCAGTTTGGTCCATGGATATGCTTGTGATTGATTGAATTGATTGTTGATTGTGTTTATCTGCTGATTGACTGTCTAAATGTGCTATAGTTTAAGTGTTTGAGACTAGGGTAGTTAGATTGTTTAGGCCATTCTGTGATAAGACACGGATGCATAGCTAACTTGTCCGAATTGAACTCGAGTACCTACTTGGGACTGCTGCCATGAATAACTTGCGGTGAGCCTGATCAACTCATTTCATGATATTGTGAGTGCAGAATCATGGCAGGTGGTCGCGGTTCAACTCGGGGAAGGTCTGGCGATGCAGAAGAGGATCTTATCACTACTATTGGGGGACTGGCAACGTTTATTCAGAATATGAGCCAAGAATGGCGCGACCATAGGCAACAGAATCAGAACCAACCCCCACTGCATGACAATGCAGAAGAAATTGCCCGTCGGAGGTTGAAAGACTTCCGCAACTTCCAACCACCTACCTTTGAGGGTGAAGACAACCCTGAGGCTGCAGCGAAGTGGCTGCAGATGATCGAGCATATTTTCGAACGCATGGCATGCCCGGAAGCACAGAAGACCGATTACGCATCGTACCAGCTGATGGGAGAAGCCTTAACATGGTGGACTGGTGCGAGGGCTCTGCTGAGAGCTCAGGACGTTGAACTGACATGGGCCGTATTCAGACAAGTATTTTTGGATAAGTATTTTCCTAAAGCAATGAGAAGAATGAAGCACACGGAACTGCTATCACTCAGGCAGGTTCTTCAGGACGATACCTGGTAGGGGTCGAGGCAGAGGTCCGCAGTTGCAGGCGCGGCCTGGAAATTTTAAGAGGAGCAATACTGTTGGTCAATCCTCAACTGGACGGCAGGGTGCGACTGTTTGTGCTACATGTGGAAAGAATCACTTTGGAGTTTGTCGCAAGAACAACAATGCATGTTTCAGATGTGGCCAGCAAGGACATTTTGCTTACGAATGCCCCCGGAACGCTAATCCGCAGCCTACGCAAGCACGGGTGTTCGCACTGGATGCGAAAGATGGTAATTCTCAACCTTTCTCTCTCATTTCTCTATTACAAGTTAGAAAAGAGCTCCGCAAGGGAGCAGCAGGGTATCTTTTGTCGATCGAGGTTGAGACCCCGGTTGACACTCAAATTCAGAATGTACCTGTAGTTAGAGAATTCGAGGAGGTATTCCCGGATGAAATACCTCGACTGCCTCCTCATAGGGAAATAGAATTTTCCATCGAACTTGTTCCGGGAGTTGGACCAATCTCCATTGCCCCGTATCGTATGGCGCCTTTGGAACTGCGAGAGTTGAAGAAGCAGATAGTAGAGCTTTTGGCAAAGGAATTCATCAGACCGAGTACCTCTCCATGGGGTGCTCCAGCCATCTTGATTAAGAAGAAGGATGGAAGTTTACGTCTGTGTGTAGATTACCGCCAGCTGAACAAAGTAACGGTGAAGAATAAGTATCCGCTACCGAGGATCGACGATTTGATGGACCAGCTGAGAGGAGCCAGAGTCTTTTCCTAGATAGATTTACGATCGGGATACCATCAAATCCGGGTCAAACCGGAGGATATTCCGAAAACAGCTTTTAGGACTCGTTATGGGCACTACGAATATCAGGTGATCCCATTCGGACTTACAAATGCTCCAGCGGTATTCATGGACTACATGAACCGCATCTTCCGCCCGTTCCTTGATCAGTTTGTTATTGTGTTTATCGACGACATCCTGATTTACTCAGCTAATGAAGAGCTGCATGCGGAACATTTGAGGATCGTCTTGCAAATCTTGAAAGAGAAACAGTTGTACGCGAAGTGGTCGAAGTGCGAGTTTTGGCTTAAGGAGGTCCAGTTTCTGGGCCATGTCATTTCATCAGAAGGTATCGCGGTGGACCCCAGCAAAGTTGAAGCTGTCATGAATTGGGAACGACCCAAGACTGTCACCGAAGTAAGGAGTTTCTTAGGTCTTGCTGGATATTATCGAAGGTTCATCCAGAATTTCTCTCAGATAGTGTGATAACTCATATTTTATTACACTTATTTGTTACTCTTGGTTGGTAATTTTAGGTTTTATTTGAATTAAATAAAGGTATTTTGGGTTAAATTAGAATTCTAGTTTTTAATTGGGTTTAATTGATTTTCGTCATAATTTTCCAGATTTACACTACTTTCGTATTTTGACCATATCTCACTCTACAGATGTCCGATTGACTCCGTTCTTGTTGCGTTTTGCAGCTAACAGGAAGGGATATAATTGCTATTTCAGCTACTGAAGCCCAATTCGGACGGGAAGATGGTCTAAACCTGAGCTCAAGATGGCGTGTTTTTGCTGGAATATTATTTTATTATTGGACTTGTAATTTAAATTAAAGCCCAATTACTTAAGTGGCCCAAAGCCAAGTTAGTTTTAGCTTTATTTTATTATTTTATATTGCATTTTAGACGAATGGGCCGGGCCGATCTGAATTAAGCCCAACCCAAATTGGTTTTTGAACCCTAGGGGCATATGTAGGAGAGGGGAAAACATTTTGGTATTATGTAATTTTCAATTTGGAGGATCAAGACACTTTTCTCTGAAGCGTTCTTCGCGTTCTTCATCTTCTTCTTCTCTTTTTTTCTTTTATGCAATTTAATTTGTAATCATGTTTATCCTAGCCATGCTAGGCTAAACCCCCTTTTTAATCAACCTAAGGGGAAGGGATTCCATGGATCTGTTTAGAGGATCTGCGATCAATCTCTAACCAGATTTATTTCTTTACCCTAACTCAGATCAATATCGTACGATTGTGGATATTCGATCTGAGGTTCGCGATTGCGATTATGGGTGAAGAATGATCATCAGATTTGATGATCCGATTAACCTCAATTGGAAATAAGGATTCTGATTCAATTGGGATTAATCGTGAATTTGGTAATTTTTCTAATTCTTTAACCAGATTTGTTTCTTTTCCTAACTCAGATCGATATCGTGCGATTGTGGATATTCGATCTGAGGTTCGCGATTGTGATCATGGAAAAGGGATAATCATCAGATTTGATGATCCGATTGTTCTCAATTGAAAATAAGGATTCTGATTCAATTGAGATCAACCGTGAATTTGGTAATTTTTATCCAATGAAGGACGTCCATGGATCCCTAACCTTAGGTTGGTTAATTTTGAATTACGAATTTTAATCCCAATTTTATATTCTGTCTTTTAAATTATTCAAACTGAAATCAAAACCCCCTTTTATTTTCTATTTTCAGCAACGATTTTCACCCAAACAATTTCCTTGAGAGACGACTTAGGGTTTCCACTTTACTGCAAATTTTCTGAACCCTAAATAAAATAATTTTTAATTTGCACGAGTTCGACAGCTCGTGTCAAATTTGGCGCCGTTGCCGGGGAAATTGCATCGGTCTAAATCATTTTCTGATTCAGTTTCTTTTTCTGTTTTTGATTTTTTTTTTATTATTTCTATTTTTTTAATTTTCGTTTTTTTTTTATGTTTCTATTTTTTTTAATTAGTGAATATTAACACTAGATTAGATTTTATTAAGATTTTGATTAGATAGACTAGATTTTGATTAGATAGATTAGATTTTGTTATATTTAGTTTTCTTTTATTCTTTTATTTTATTTTATTTATTTTTTTTTTTATTTTATTTTTTTATTTTTTATTTTTATTTAATATTTTTTTATTTTGGTTCCTTTTGCTCTTTCTTTCCTTTTATTTTTTATTTATTTTTTTTCTTATTTTTTTTATTTTAATTTTTTTATTTTTAATCGTTCAATAGTATTTCTAATTTTATTTTGGCTAATTTCTACTGTAGTTTAAATTTAAATAATTTTTTTTATAGGGTACATTTTTTTTTTCTTCTTCTAGTCGTACTGTCATTAATTCAAAAAAAATGGATAATAGAAGCTTAAAGCAATTGTCTGCACCTGATGTTAACTATCAGCCTTTTTGCATTCGTTATGTTGATCTTGATATTGGTTTTAAACTTAAGTCTAGTCTTATCCATTTGCTTCCCAAGTTTCATGGTCTTGCAGGTGAGGATCCATATAAGCATTTGAAAGAGCTTCATGTAGTCTGCACCACTATGAAGCCACCAGGGGTGAATGAGGAGCAAATCAAGCTGCGTGCCTTTCCCTTCTCATTGGACAGTGGAGCTAAGGACTGGCTGTACTACTTGCCACCTTCCTCCATTGTAAGCTGGAATGATATGTCAAGATTGTTTCTGGAGAAATTCTTCCCTTCATCCAGAGCCACCACAATCAGAAAGGATATCAGTGGCATAAAGCAGGCTAATGGGGAGAACATGCATGAGTATTGGGAGCGGTTCAAAAGGGTTTGTGCAAGCTGTCCACACCATCAGATTCCAGAAAATCTCCTTATTGTTTACTTCTATGAAGGGTTGCTGCCTATGGATAGGAATCTTTTAGATGCAGCTAGTGGAGGAGTCCTGAGCAATAAAACCCCTGTTGAGGCAAAAGAATTGATTGCTGAGATAGCAGTCAATGCTGAACAATTTGGCACTAGAGCAAATAGCAGTGCAGTTTTCCAAGTGCAAGCTTCTCCAATGCAGAATCCAACAGTGGCAGCAATAGGAGGAGTATCAAGCACAGAGAACCAAAGAATAGAGAACAGGCTTGATGAGTTGACATCAATGGTGAGGCAGTTGGCAGTGACACATACAGTGCAACCTTCTGCTCAACAGACAAGCAACCCGTGTGGCATCTGCTGTGATCCTTCTCACCCCACGGATGCTTGTCCTTCTCTACAAGACAGCGGTTTCAAAGTTGATCAGTCTGTTGCTGCAGTTTTTCATGGAACTCCACAGCAAATGCAGCAGCAACAAATGCAGCAATCACCAATGCAGCAGCAACAAATGCAACAGCCACCAATGCAGCAACCAATGCAGCAGCCGCCAATGCAGCAGCAAGCCAGTAGCAATGGTCCTTCTTTGGAGGATTTAGTGAAGCAGATGGCAACTAACAATCTGCAATTCCAGCAGAGGACTGAGTCTTCAATCCAGAATCTGCAAACACAGATTGGCCAACTTGCAACATCAATGAGTCAGAATCAACAAGCAAGTGGTAGCTCCCTTCCATCCCAAACAGTTCCAAATCCAAAAGGAAGCGGAAATGTGAGTGCTATTACTCTGCGGTCTGGAAAGCAAATGGAGGAGCCCAACCAAGCTGCTGTTGATTCATCTAAGGGGCGTGACACTAGTTCCAAGAAGCAGATCACTGATACATATGATGTCCATATTGTTAGCATATGGGTGTCCTAGAGACAATCTTTTGATTAAATAAAGGACACTAGATGTAGAACTTTATTTGTCGCAAATAAATGTAAGCACTATTTATTCAGTTTCATATTGTGTCTCGATATTACTGTTAATATTATATGAATGAACTGGATAAACCCCTTGGAATAGAACAGGTATCTCTTGAGTATCTGTGATGAGATCACGATCATGAGGATTCAAGGATATTGCATGTCTATTCCTAATTATATGTTCCTAGTCTAGAGACACTGAGTTTGGGGATCAGTGATCTCGAGTAAAGACTAGTACGACTTATCTACTTGTATATGGATACAAGGTAAAGACCTCATGAGCTGCAGATATGGAGATATCTTAGCTAAAGTCGTGGGCGGACCTATAAGAGTATAGCTCGCACTGAACAGACCCAAAAAGAGACTCTATGAGGAAATCTCACAGATAGTGTCATTAGAGTAATCTCTTTATGTTTGGGTGTGTCTTTCCTTAGACCAGAAGTTATTACCTAGACTGTGTTCTTGAAGGCATGTTTTGATTGTATACCTCGTCTTCCTGAAACATGGAGACTCATAGGTATACTGTTGGGCGTGTCCTTAAAGGGCACAGGGCTAGGGTAATAAGCTGAAGGAATTCGTCAAATCTCTGTGAGAGATTAGGTTATCTGTAAACCGGAGAAATCGGGATGACATTTACAGGGACTCGGGAATCTATGCATAGTAAAAGAGATCATGAGATGATCTGCCTTTAGAGTCAGTAAATTGAAGATTCCCTATTTCGAATAAAGCTTACCCTAAACCGCAGGGGTTGATACATTTCCTTACCCTAGGTTAATGGGAAGATAACCGAGACGAAGGGAAATACATACGGTAACCAAATATGTGCAATAGGATGATCAAGTCATTAATCTGACTAGTTCTGTGGCAACAAAGCATTGCTAGTGCTCTGTGTTGTCATTAATTGGGTTGTGGGCTTGTTGGGCCCAAGCCCAGTTATGTCAGTAGCTAAGTTGGACCTAATGGGTCACACACTAACACCTTGTAGTTATGATGGACTAGCTTTAAAGGTATTGGGCCTAATAATGTTATTAGTCCAAGAAGCTGTTTGGAAGCCCACCTAAATGGGTGGGTGGTGCATGGAGTTTAGTAATGGGCTTGGATAGTCCAAGCCATTACTAATTAATTTAATTAGTTAAATTAATAATCAAATATTTGAATTTCGAATTTTGAATTTGAAATTTGAATTTTGAAATTTGAATTTAGAATTTGAATTTCGAAATTCGAATTTTGAATTTGAAATTTGAAATTTGAAATTTGAATTTTAAAATTTGAATTTGAATTTGAATTTTGAAATTCGAATTTTGAATTTGAAATTTGAAATTTTGAATTTTGCATTTTGAATTTGAATGTTTGAACGTTTGAATTCAAGTGTTTGAATTCGAATTTGAATTGGTTTTGAAAAGTTGTTTCATAACAAAAGGATAAGACAGAATCTTATTGGAGCATATTCCTTGGATGAAGAAGCATCTTTGGAGGCTCTCCCTAGGCTGTTTGGTGCATCACTTTTAAGTGATAAGAGTGTTATCTTATCACTTAAAACAAACCTCCATTCAGATTTGGTGGTTGAGGGAATCAGTGGGTAAGTTGATTCAAATTTTGAATGCAACTGCTCAATGTATTTGGACCCTTTATAGGGCTGAATTATGCGCATGAAAACTATATACTATATGATAGTTTATGAATTTAAGTTTAAATTAATTTGAATTTAAATTCATGTGGATAAAATTGGAGGTTGTTGGCAAAGTTTGTTTTGCAACAGCTCCACCTTATCACACTGTTTCATGCATAACTTTCAAAGAAATTTGAAAGTTTGTTTTTCATTTTGAATGAATGAATTCCCTCCTTCTCTCCAAAGGGTGCGCATAAATAGACATGTTCCTCACCTTAGGTTTCATTGAAAACCAAGCCAACTCTCCTCCATCTATGCACCATTCTGTAGGGTAGCTCAGTACACCTTTCCAAACAGGATACCTGGCCTCCACCTTCACCACTTGTGCGCATAGCAAGCCTCATTGTGGTGTTCATCTGGTGGCTTTCAAGAAAGAGTTCTTGCATCATAGACGAACGGTGGTGTGGATCACCATTAGAGGGTTTGAACCCTTCAAGCCTGACATCTCATCTCCCTGACTGATCAGGCCAAAACAAGGTAACATCATGCTGTCTTAAAGCATGAACCTATGTGTGCATGTATGTTCCGCAGTAAAATTTTTATTTTACACCTTACATGCATCGGCCTTCAAAGGCCAGTTTACTTTCAAGTGGTATCAAAGCCCGGTTGCTTTACCATCGACGGGTGATGGTACCTTGTTTGTGAAAAGAGTCTTTCACGGTCAAAAATCTTTAAAGGGTTAAAGTTTAAATTCTGCATTTGGATTTTGAATCACAAATCCTTTAAAGTGTTAAAGTTTTTGTTTTTATGAACATGAAAATTTGATTCTGTGTTCATAAAACATTATGCATCATGGTTTAGTTTCTTTTCTTTATGAAAGTTCTAAAAGGAACACCCTTTTTGAAAGGATAGATTCGGCCATGGAGGGTACTACGAGTACCTTGAATGATTTCTTATTTTTCTCCATGAATTGTGTCATGTTTATATGCATGAAATTTTGTGAAAAATTTATCATATAGTTACCTATATGATTCGGCCATGTAGGGATATATGGCTACATGCATGGTTTAATTTTGTTTTCTTTAAGAAAGAATTAACAAAATTTGAATTGAAATTGTTTTTAAATTCGGCCAATGAGAAATTTAAGATTATGAATCTTGATGTTATTTTGATGTTTAAATGTTAAATGTCAAAATACATGTGAAAATGTTATGTGATAATATAATGTTTGTATTTGCAAGTTTTGAACTTTTCAGGTACAAACAGGAAGGGGATGGTCATGGTGCCCGGATTTGAATTTTTTTGAATTTTAAATTTATGTGTAATCGCGCATTTTAATTTACAAGTATATTTGTAATTTAAATTTTGTAATTTTGTTCCTCCAAAGTGTTATGGAGTTTCTTTAATTATTTGTAATTAGAGAAATAGGCTAGTGGCGTATAGACGACAAGCGGCCGTTGCTTAAAGAAGCAAAAAGGACAAAAGCGCGAGCACCATGGCTATCTCAATATAAACTGTTTATATGTATGTATGATTAGAACGTCTAGTATGCATAAATTGGGCAAATCGCGTTTGTATGGTTATTATGTTTGTCCAATAACGACTAGTGTATACCGATAGATGTTTGACATAGGTAACGACTAGCATGATAACTTACAATATGCGTTTGATGGGACCTAATTAACCCCAAGATAAAAGGAACCCTTAAAAGGAATAAATAATTAAGCATATGATTATCTCCCACCACCAATGCTACTCAAAACTCTTCTACGTAGTGTTGCTCCACAACTCAGTTGGGACCCACTATTTCGTTGGGCTAGAGTAGTGTTTGAAGTGTAAGACACTTAGGGTGCTGGTTTAATGCTTAACTAAGACATAAGTTGCAGGCACAGCCGGACTTATGTGCTTAGGGTAATGGTGCTAGGTTGGTTGCATGAGATGCACCACTAAGTGACAAAGAGTTGTCAACCTAAAGTTAAGAGAAGGTATGAGATACTGTTGATAAAGATCAACCCTTTATTTAAATTAATCTTGCGGTCTCAGACGGAGGTTAAAATAAATAATCGCACTCTTAAACCCACTAAGGTAAAATCTAAAGTAGATTAACCCTAAGTCAAAAGGAAGGGTCATTGACTTAGATAAAATAGTGGGAGGGGCAAATTATTTCAAGTCTTTAATAATTTGCTTTTAACTACATAACCGTATATTAACTAAAACTATCTTTACATCCTTTTCAGCTTATAGTGTGACTAATCCACTGTCACTGCGTTCAATACTCGATACGAATAAACTGACCGGTTCGAATTTTATGGACTGGTATCGGAACCTAAGAATAGTTCTAAGGGCCGAAAAGATTGCCTACGTTTTAGATGCTGTAATACCCGTAGCTCCACGGGAAGGGGAAGAAGGGTTTGCGGAATTTGATTTCGTAACCCATCAACAGCACTTGGATGACAATGTGATGGCAGTATGCATCATGTTGGCATCCATGTCGCCTGAACTGCAAAAGCAGCATGAGCATATGGATGCTCCCTCTATTATCGTACATCTCAAGGAGTTGTATGATATTAAAGGCAGGCATGAGAGGTATGAGGCCTCAAGAGAACTGTTCTCTTGTAGGATGACTGAGAGCATGTCTGTTGCCAGCCATGTTCTCAAGATGATCGGGCTGATTGAGAAGCTAGGAAACCTAGGGTTCATCATGGATGCCGAGCTAAGTAATGACTTAGTCCTCACCTCACTTCCACCTTCCTTCAGTCAATTCATCATGAATTACAATATGCATGGGATGCAAGTGAGCTTGCCTGAGTTGTTAAGCATGTTAACAACAGCTGAAGTGTCTATCAAGAAGGATAGGACACAGGCTCTTTTGATTGGTGGGCCTAGCAAGGCCAAGGGAAAGGGTAAGGAGCCTGCAAAAGGTGACCCCCTTAAGCCCAAAGGAAAATCCAAGAAGAAGAAGGGTAAGAAGGCACCTAAGGACAAGGGTGATGCTGAGTGCTTCCATTGTGGCAAGAAAGGCCACTGGAAGAGGAATTGTCCAGACTACCTGAACAATGTGAAGGACAAGAAGCATGGTGATGCTTCTGCCTCTGGTATTTTCATGATTGAGATAAATTATTCTTATGCTAATCCATCCTCATGGGTATTGGATACCGGATGTGGTTCTCATATCTGCAATATGTTGCAGGTACTTAGGAGCCCAAGGAGATTGGATAGAAACGAGGTGGATCTCCGCGTTGGTAATGGAGCAAGAGTTGCTGCTCATTCAGTTGGAGATGCTGACCTTATTTTGCCTACGGGTCTTTTATTGCATTTGAATAATTGTCTTTATGTTCCGCAAATTTCTAGAAACATTATTTCAATTTCTTGTTTAGAACAAGATGGATATACTTTCAGTATTAGGAATGGTACTTTTTCTATCATTTTGAATGATATGGTTTACGGTACTGCTTCTTTAATAAATGGATTGTATGTGTTGGAAATGGGAAATGAAGTGCTCAATATAGATGTGAAACGACCTAGGACGGATAATCAATCTTATCTTTGGCACTGTAGACTAGGGCACATAAATGAAACAAGATTGTCTAGGATGCATAGAGATGGATACCTGGACTCCATGGATTTGGAATCCTATGGACAGTGTGAATCTTGTCTAGCTGGGAAAATGATTCAACAAAAGCCCAAAGGGCTTGAGAGTCATAGGGCTAGTGAGTTATTAGAACTCATTCATACTGATGTATGTGGCCCAATGTCTATCGAGGCTAGAGGTGGATATTCTTATTTCATTACCTTTACAGATGACAAATCAAGATTTGGGTATATATACCTAATGAGATATAAATCTGAAGCTTTTGAAAAGTTCAAAGAGTTTAGGAATGAGGTGGAGAAACAGCGTGGCAAGATGATTAAGACATTACGATCAGATCGTGGTGGTGAATATTTGAGCCACGAGTTTCAGGGTTATCTGAGAGAAAATGGAATTCTCTCACAATTTACCGCTCCTTACACACCACACCAAAACGGTGTCTCCGAAAGGAGAAACAGGACCTTGTTAGACATGGTTAGGTCTATGATGAGTGAGACTCAACTTCCAAAATCGTTTTGGGGATATGCCTTAGACACAGCGGCATACCTTCTAAATAGGGTACCGTCTAAATCTGTTCAGACCACACCATATGAGATATGGAGTGGTAGAGACCCAACCTGAGTTACCTCAGGGTATGGGGATCGCCAGCTTATGTCAAAGCGTTGACATCAGACAAGCTTAGTGCTAAGAGTACTAAATGTCTATTTGTGGGGTATCCTAAAGGTACTAAGGGATACTACTTCTACTCCATGGAAGAACACAAAGTGTTTGTTTCAAAGAATGTTGAGTTCCTTGAGAAGGATTTGATCTCTCAAGGAGGCAGTGGGAGTAAGATTGATCTTGAAGAAGTGCAAGATCCACAAGAACAGATTGAGGAACCCGAGTCTGCTCCGCAGGCGACGTTCTCCAATGGAGAAGTAAACACACAACTCCGTAGACCTACGAGGGTCATCCATCCACCTGAAAGGTACGGGTTTGTGATTGAGAATCAGCAAACTGTTGAGGATGATGAACCAAGTAACTACGAGGAGCCGGTCAAAGATGTTGACTCCTCAAAATGGCTTGAAGCCATGGAATCTGAAATGGATTCGATGTATCAGAACAAGGTATGGACCTTGGTTCCTAAACCACAAGGAATAGTTCCTATTGGTAATAAATGGGTCTTTAAAAGAAAGACTGATGCAGATGGCAACGTTCAGACCTACAAAGCTAGGTTGGTGGCGAAAGGGTATCGTCAAAGACAAGGAGTTGACTATGATGAAATTTTTTCACCAGTTGCCATGATCAAATCTATTAGGATCATGCTTGCAATAGCAGCATACCACGACTATGAAATTTGGCAAATGGATGTCAAGACCGCCTTCTTGAATGGGTTCTTGAAGGAGGAAGTGTACATGACACAACCTGAAGGCTTTGAAAACAAAGATCAGGTGCATATGGTATGCAAACTACAAAGGTCAATATATGGGCTAAAGCAAGCATCAAGGAGTTGGAATATACGTTTTGATGAAGTCGTTAAGAGTAACGGTTTTATCAAGAACGAGGATGAACCTTGTGTTTACAGAAAGGTAAGTGGGAGTAATGTCGTCTTCCTAGTGCTTTATGTAGATGACATATTGCTAATAGGAAATGACATCCCCACATTAAAAATAACGAAAGAGTGGCTTTCAGAAAACTTTACCATGAAGGATTTGGGAGAGGCAGCCTTTATACTCGGTATAAAGATCTATAGAGATAGATCCAAGAGGCTGCTGGGTTTATCTCAATCCACGTACGTTGACAAGATGCTAAAGAGGTTTAGCATGGAAGGGTCGAAAAGAGGTTTTCTTCCTGTCAGTCATGGGGTACACCTATCAAGGGCTATGTGTCCTAAGTCACACCCTGAGAAGGATCGCATGAGTGGAATTCCATACGCTTCGGCTATTGGATCCATCATGTATGCCATGATATGTACGAGACCAGATGTCTCATATGCTTTAAGCATTACGAGCAGATACCAGTCAGACCCTGGAGAGGGTCACTGGACGGCAGTCAAAACCATCCTTAAATACTTAAGAAGAACTAAGGATGCGTTTCTGGTCTATGGTGGGGTTAATGAGTTAACAGTGAAAGGGTTCACTGATGCCAGCTTTCAGAGTGACAAAGATGACTGCAAGTCACAGTCAGGATTCGTATTCACCTTAAATGGTGGGGCAGTGTCTTGGAAAAGTTCCAAGCAGGAGACAACAACAGACTCAACGACAGAGGCTGAATACATAGCTGCTTCAGAAGCAGCTAAGGAGGCAGTGTGGATCAAGAAGTTCATAAATGAACTAAGGGTGGTTCCAAGCGTGGATGAGCCCATACAGTTGCTTTGCGACAACACTGGAGCCATCGCGCAGTCAAAGGAACCTAGGTCTCATCAAAGATCTAAACACGTGCTCCGCAGATATCATTTGATTAGAGAAATCATTGATAGGAATGATGTAAAAATGGATTATGTTCCCACAGACGATAACCTGGCCGATTCTCTGACAAAGGCTGTTTCTCAGAGAAAACATGATAGTCATTATGAGGCTTTGGGCATACGACTTAGGTCTGATTGGCTCTAGGCCAAGTGGGAGCTTGTTAGCATATGGGTGTCCTAGAGACAATCTTTTGATTAAATAAAGGACACTAGATGTAGAACTTTATTTGTCGCAAATAAATGTAAGCACTATTTATTCAGTTTCATATTGTGTCTCGATATTACTGTTAATATTATATGAATGAACTGGATAAACCCCTTGGAATAGAACAGGTATCTCTTGAGTATCTGTGATGAGATCACGATCATGAGGATTCAAGGATATTGCATGTCTATTCCTAATTATATGTTCCTAGTCTAGAGACACTGAGTTTGGGGATCAGTGATCTCGAGTAAAGACTAGTACGACTTATCTACTTGTATATGGATACAAGGTAAAGACCTCATGAGCTGCAGATATGGAGATATCTTAGCTAAAGTCGTGGGTGGACCTATAAGAGTATAGCTCGCACTGAACAGACCCAAAAAGAGACTCTATGAGGAAATCTCACAGATAGTGTCATTAGAGTAATCTCTTTATGTTTGGGTGTGTCTTTCCTTAGACCAGAAGTTATTACCTAGACTGTGTTCTTGAAGGCATGTTTTGATTGTATACCTCGTCTTCCTGAAACATGGAGACTCATAGGTATACTGTTGGGCGTGTCCTTAAAGGGCACAGGGCTAGGGTAATAAGCTGAAGGAATTCGTCAAATCTCTGTGAGAGATTAGGTTATCTGTAAACCGGAGAAATCGGGATGACATTTACAGGGACTCGGGAATCTATGCATAGTAAAAGAGATCATGAGATGATCTGCCTTTAGAGTCAGTAAATTGAAGATTCCCTATTTCGAATAAAGCTTACCCTAAACCGCAGGGGTTGATACATTTCCTTACCCTAGGTTAATGGGAAGATAACCGAGACGAAGGGAAATACATACGGTAACCAAATATGTGCAATAGGATGATCAAGTCATTAATCTGACTAGTTCTGTGGCAACAAAGCATTGCTAGTGCTCTGTGTTGTCATTAATTGGGTTGTGGGCTTGTTGGGCCCAAGCCCAGTTATGTCAGTAGCTAAGTTGGACCTAATGGGTCACACACTAACACCTTGTAGTTATGATGGACTAGCTTTAAAGGTATTGGGCCTAATAATGTTATTAGCCCAAGAAGCTGTTTGGAAGCCCACCTAAATGGGTGGGTGGTGCATGGAGTTTAGTAATGGGCTTGGATAGTCCAAGCCATTACTAATTAATTTAATTAGTTAAATTAATAATCAAATATTTGAATTTCGAATTTTGAATTTGAAATTTGAATTTTGAAATTTGAATTTAGAATTTGAATTTCGAAATTCGAATTTTGAATTGGAAATTTGAAATTTGAAATTTGAATTTTAAAATTGGAATTTGAATTTGAATTTTGAAATTCGAATTTTGAATTTGAAATTTGAAATTTTGAATTTTGAATTTTGAATTTGAATGTTTGAACGTTTGAATTCAAGTGTTTGAATTCGAATTTGAATTGGTTTTGAAAAGTTGTTTCATAACAAAAGGATAAGACAGAATCTTATTGGAGCATATTCCTTGGATGAAGAAGCATCTTTGGAGGCTCTCCCTAGGCTGTTTGGTGCATCACTTTTAAGTGATAAGAGTGTTATCTTATCACTTAAAACAAACCTCCATTCAGATTTGGTGGTTGAGGGAATCAGTGGGTAAGTTGATTCAAATTTTGAATGCAACTGCTCAATGTATTTGGACCCTTTATAGGGCTGAATTATGCGCATGAAAACTATATACTATATGATAGTTTATGAATTTAAGTTTAAATTAATTTGAATTTAAATTCATGTGGATAAAATTGGAGGTTGTTGGCAAAGTTTGTTTTGCAACAGCTCCACCTTATCACACTGTTTCATGCATAACTTTCAAAGAAATTTGAAAGTTTGTTTTTCATTTTGAATGAATGAATTCCCTCCTCCTCTCCAAAGGGTGCGCATAAATAGACATGTTCCTCACCTTAGGTTTCATTGAAAACCAAGCCAACTCTCCTCCATCTATGCACCATTCTGTAGGGTAGCTCAGTACACCTTTCCAAACAGGATACCTGGCCTCCACCTTCACCACTTGTGCGCATAGCAAGCCTCATTGTGGTGTTCATCTGGTGGCTTTCAAGAAAGAGTTCTTGCATCATAGACGAACGGTGGTGTGGATCACCATTAGAGGGTTTGAACCCTTCAAGCCTGACATCTCATCTCCCTGACTGATCAGGCCAAAACAAGGTAACATCATGCTGTCTTAAAGCATGAACCTATGTGTGCATGTATGTTCCGCAGTAAAATTTTTATTTTACACCTTACATGCATCGGCCTTCAAAGGCCAGTTTACTTTCACATATCCCTCTGCCATTCCCTCAAAGAGCCACTCAGTCCAAGAAGCAATCAGCAAAGGCTCAAGATAAAGAGATACTTGACACCTTCCGAAAAGTTGAGGTGAACATCCCTCTTCTGGATGCAATACAACAGATTCCGAGATATGCCAAGTTTTTAAAGGAGCTGTGCACCAACAAGAGGAGACTGAAAGGAGATGAGCAAGTTAACTTGAGTCAGAATGTATCAGCACTCATTCAGCCTATGCCTAAAAAGTGTCAAGATCCAGGGACATTTACTATTCCTTGTGTGATTGGCAATTCTATTTTTCATGATTGCATGCTAGACTTAGGGGCTTCCATTAATGTCATGCCTGAATCTGTGTATAAGTCTCTTGGTCTTGGTCCTTTGCGTGCTACTAGTATTGTGGTTACATTAGCTAATAGGAGTAGTATTCACCCATCTGGTTTGATTGAGGATGTATTGGTCAAAGTTAATAATTTGATTTTTCCTGCTGACTTCTACATTTTAGAAATGGAAAGTGAGACTGCTACTAATAGATCACCAATTATACTTGGTAGGCCTTTCATGAGAACAACAAGGACCAAAATAGATGTGCATGCTGGGACTCTATCCATGGAATTTGGTGATAGCATTTTACATTTTACTATATTTGATTCCATGAAGCATTCTAAGGTTCAGGTTGATCATTCAGTTTCATGCATAAAAGTAATTCATGATGTGGCTGATAAGGTTGATTCTGAATTGATTAGTGATTGTTCATTACCTGTGGATTATGACTTGCCTATTAATGTTAATTCCGAATGTGTACTAAATGCGAAGTTAGGCAAGACTCCCCATTCTGGTAATGATTTTGATCCTAACTCTCATGGACCCAAAATGAAATGGGTACCAAAAAGTTCTTCCTCTATTTTTAGTATGCAGAAAATTTTGCGTACGGTTGGAAGAAAGGATCAAGAGAAGAAGAAATGCACACAGAAAAGAAAGCCCCCAAAGTTGCGTGATAAGCAGATGGGGAAGAGTTCCACAATGATTGGCCATCACCTCAAAGTTGTTCATGAAGGACCCCAGAAGCAACCTGTGGAGACAGAGGCTCTACTCACTGATGTTGTTTATCCTCCTTAGGGAGTCCAGGGAGTCCTCTTCCCTCTTTTTCTTTTCTTTCTGTTATTTGCATTTTTGTTTTTCTTTCTGTTAGTTTTTGACTTTCATAGGTAGATTTTTCTCTTCTTTCTGGTTATTATTGAGTGTTACATGGAGTAGACTTAGATCACAATGTTTGATAGTAAAGCCTATTAGGCTTTGATCTCAAATTCTTGGATTGCAATACTTGTTGATTGATGTTGTGATGCTGATTGCATGATTTGGTTACCCCTTGTGAGGTTTTGAGCCTGTACACATGGCATATCTTCTGGCCATGCTTTCATTCTTGTGTGCTTCTGCTCTTGATCTTTTGTCTCTAGAACTTGCTATGATTCTTTTTGAAATTGCATTTTTCACTTACATGCATGAATATGATTGAGGCATTCATTTCTTTCTTTACCCACTTTAGCCAGATAGTCATCCCTTACATTATTATCCCTTGATGAGCCCCTTTGAAAATTTATATCCTTTACTTCTTGAGCCACATTACAAGCCTAAGTGAAAAAACCAATTAATTCCACACCCTGGAGATTTACTGAGCAATGGTTTTCACTGTGATGTTGTGTTTAAGTGTGGGGGTTTGCCCGAGGCGTGCAAAAGTTTAAGTGTGGGGGGTGACAATGTGGTTCTTCTATGTTATAAAAAAGAAATAGAAAAAGCAAAAAGAAAAAAAAATAGGAAAAGCAAAAAGAAAAAAAATAGGAAAAGCAAAAAGAAAAAAATGAGAAAAAAATAGAAAAAAAGAAAAAACATGTGTGTTTATTTTTATCTTTTCATTATCTTTGTGTAGTTCTTAACCCTTGCTCTTGTAGATTTCTAGGGTGTTTAACTTTCTTTCCCCATATTTCATCCATACCTTCACCTCAGCCCCATTACAACCCTGCATAAAGCCCTCTTGATTTGTGCATGCATGTGTTAGTAGCAGTGGAGAAGTAGAATTTGAGCAAGCCTATGGTAGATTGATTTTCTTGAGTAGATTTGAGTGATACACTGATTACCTGATACACTTGAGAGAAAAATATTGAGAGCATCTTGTGTGAAACCATTTTCTGTAATTGGCATGTGCAGCAAAAATTAGCAAGTCTTGTGATTTGAGATTAGGGAATTTCAGTCCTGATTAATTTAGCTGTGAAGACTTGTGATCTTTGTGTATTTCCTGAATGCTTGGTAATTGTTAGAAAGGATTGGTTGATCTTAGTCTTTGCTTTTAATTTTAGTTTTTGCCCAGGAGTGCAAAAAGATAAGTGTGGGGGAATTTGATAACTCATATTTTATTACACTTATTTGTTACTCTTGGTTGGTAATTTTAGGTTTTATTTGAATTAAATAAAGGTATTTTGGGTTAAATTAGAATTCTAGTTTTTAATTGGGTTTAATTGATTTTCGTCATAATTTTCCAGATTTACACTACTTTCGTATTTTGACCATATCTCACTCTACAGATGTCCGATTGACTCCGTTCTTGTTGCGTTTTGCAGCTAACAGGAAGGGATATAATTGCTATTTCAGCTACTGAAGCCCAATTCGGACGGGAAGATGGTCTAAACCTGAGCTCAAGATGGCGTGTTTTTGCTGGAATATTATTTTATTATTGGACTTGTAATTTAAATTAAAGCCCAATTACTTAAGTGGCCCAAAGCCAAGTTAGTTTTAGCTTTATTTTATTATTTTATATTGCATTTTAGACGAATGGGCCGGGCCGATCTGAATTAAGCCCAACCCAAATTGGTTTTTGAACCCTAGGGGCATATGTAGGAGAGGGGAAAACATTTTGGTATTATGTAATTTTCAATTTGGAGGATCAAGACACTTTTCTCTGAAGCGTTCTTCGCGTTCTTCATCTTCTTCTTCTTTTTTTTTTCTTTTATGCAATTTAATTTGTAATCATGTTTATCCTAGCCATGCTAGGCTAAACCCCCTTTTTAATCAACCTAAGGGGAAGGGATTCCATGGATCTGTTTAGAGGATCTGCGATCAATCTCTAACCAGATTTATTTCTTTACCCTAACTCAGATCAATATCGTACGATTGTGGATATTCGATCTGAGGTTCGCGATTGCGATTATGGGTGAAGAATGATCATCAGATTTGATGATCCGATTAACCTCAATTGGAAATAAGGATTCTGATTCAATTGGGATTAATCGTGAATTTGGTAATTTTTCTAATTCTTTAACCAGATTTGTTTCTTTTCCTAACTCAGATCGATATCGTGCGATTGTGGATATTCGATCTGAGGTTCGCGATTGTGATCATGGAAAAGGGATAATCATCAGATTTGATGATCCGATTGTTCTCAATTGAAAATAAGGATTCTGATTCAATTGAGATCAACCGTGAATTTGGTAATTTTTATCCAATGAAGGACGTCTATGGATCCCTAACCTTAGGTTGGTTAATTTTGAATTACGAATTTTAATCCCAATTTTATATTCTATCTTTTAAATTATTCAAACTGAAATCAAAACCCCCTTTTATTTTCTATTTTCAGCAACGATTTTCACCCAAACAATTTCCTTGAGAGACGACTTAGGGTTTCCACTTTACTGCAAATTTTCTGAACCCTAAATAAAATAATTTTTAATTTGACACGAATTAAAAGACAGAATATAAAATTGGGATTAAAATTCGTAATTCAAACCCTTGTATGTACTATTTAGCATGATTTTGGGCTGCATTCTCCCTCATTTAGGCGCACATGTAGAGAGCTTGAATCAGATTTTTCTATGACACAAAATCTGCCTTTGAGTGTTGACTTGGAGAACCACCTTACACCTTCCATCATGAGGCTGAAATGTGCAGATTTTTGCATGCTTTTGGCAGTCCATCATGAACCAAAACTGTCCTTGCTTACACATGCAGAAAAAGAAGGATTTTGGGCAGATTACATGTGCCTTGTGTGGAGGAAAAATCTGCCAACTCCCTCCCACCTCACCTTGTGCGCATGGTTTGGTTGTTTATGTTTAAAATTCTGACTTAGGTGGGACAACATTCAGATCTGAACCTCCCTCTTTCACCTCCTTGCATGTGCCTAGAGTGTGCAAGAAGTAAGCTCCTTGCTTGTTCAAACCTTGTGTGCAGCCCCACTTCCACAAGCAACCAGAATTTTCATGATGCTTCATCATTGCAACCTTTCCTCACTCTTCCTTTATGTTATGCGCACAACAAGAGGCCTTCCTCACTTTGCACAAGTGCAGCCAACTCTCCTCTCTTCCCTCATTCTCTAGCTGAACATTACAAGCACCATTGGAGAAAGAAAAACTTAGCTAACTCACCCTCCCTCGCACTCTCACAGCCGTGGCATTAGACATCAAGCAAGTGCAACCTTCTCTCCTCACTTTCCCCTCACTGTCCAGCCTTGTTCCTCAACCTTGAAGCTGTCCAAGTTTGTCCCTCCTCACCATTTATGCGCATAGATCATCTCCTAGGAAGTGTGGACTTGTTGTTGGTAGAACTAGAAAGGTGTGGTGTGTGAGCAAGAAGTGTGTGCTTCAAGAGGTAAGCCTAGAACTTAGACCTCTTTCATGGTGTGTAATCATGTGTGTTCTTGAATGCCTCTTTGAATATGTTTTGTTTTGGATTCTTGAATGAGTATGGTAAAGGAATAAGGATGGAGCTATTTTATGAGGATTTGTATGCATGAAAGTCTCATGGTTATGCTTGAGATATATGCCACTGTTTTGAGGAATATATATGCCACTGTTTTTGTATGAACATGCCACTGTTTTGAAGAGAAATATGCCACTGTTTCCCTATGAATGTGCCACTGTTTTGAGGATAAAATGCTCACTGTTTCGGTTTCACAAGGTCACCATTTTGATGCCACTGTTTCTGCATAAAATGCTCACTGTTTTAGTCCATAATGTGCCACTGTTTCTGCATAAAATGCTCACTATTTTAATGCCACATATGTCACTGTTTTGCACCAAAAACACTCACTGTTTTAGTACTTAATGAGCCACTGTTTATGCATAAAATAACCATCATCTTGATGTCCAAACACTACCCTTTATGCCACCGTATTAGTGTCTAAATACTCCCATTTTGCCACTGTTTTGATGATCAAGAATCACTATTTATGCCACTGTTTTAATGTCTAAAAATCATGATTTATATCACTGTTTTGGATGTTCAAATGTATCATTCATGCCACTGTCTTAATGTTCAAAAACCACTCCCTTTGCCACTGTTTTTGATGTGCAAATATCACCACTAATGTCACTGTTTTAATGATTAAATGTTACCATTCATGCCACTGTTTTGATGCACAAATAACACTACTTATGCCACTGTTTTGAGGTTCAAATGCCATTGATTATGTCACTGTTTTAACATTCAAATGCCACTGTTCTGCCACTGTTTTAAGGTCCAAAATGTCACTGGTTCTGTTTTAAAACATTCACTGTTCTGCTGTAAGGTGCTACTGTTTTTCTGCTATAAAACGTCACTGTTTCTGTCCACTGTTTTTAAGTAAAACGTCACTGTTTCTGCCCACTGTTTTAAGGGAAACGTCACTGTTTTCGGCTAACTGTTTTAAAGAACAACACACTGTTTTCTGCTCACTGTTTTAAGAACAAACGTCACTGTTTCCTGCTGTAAAATGCTGCTGTATGCTCACTATTTTTCTGCTGTAAAACACTGCTGTATGCTCACTGTTTTCCACTGTAAAATGCTGCTGTATGCTCACTGTTTCTGCTGTAAATCGCCGCTGTAAATGATTGGTTGTAATTGATTTAGGTGCGCTTAAGAAGTGAGATACTTCGCTGCTGTTTGGTATTGTTTAAGACACGCAAGGTAAGTGTCAGGCGATATTACCTAATGTGACTATTGACTACTGGTATAAAATTGTGACATGATGCTCCATATTCCGTAAAAGTATTATGTTCCTTATGATGAAAGGAAACTGCCAAAAATGTGCCGTGATGGCTATATGACTATGAGGTAAAGACGTTATGTGGCAGCATAACGCATATGAAAAGTATATGTGCCGTGATGGCTATATGAAAGGTATATAAGCATGCACCTTACATCATACCGCATTTTTACGCTTTGTGTGTGAAAGCATAGCATGACATGCATGTAACAAGATCATATAGGCCTTGTTTTAGAATAGTTATGTACAGGACCATGTGTTTGAGCAAGCATCATATAGGCATCCCCAAGGTACCGGGGTATGGGACACTTGGCATCAGTCCGCATAGGCCCACAGTTGGAATCCACATGGAGCTCAGGTGCCAAGGGATATTTGATTCCACTGTGAAGTGCGCGCACGACGGTGCTAAAAGCGCAAAGGAAAGGCGTTATATACGCAATATATGAATATGATGAAAAGGAAAAAGGAAAAGGAACAAGGATATGTTGAAGTGACTGTTTATGATTTTGTGCCTAGTTAATACTGTTATATTACTGGTTTTGTTGCCACACTACTGGGATTATTCTCACCCCTTTGGGGCTGCTATTTTCCAAAATGGCAGGAGGACGTAAAAGCATTTGAAGACATGATATTTGTTGTTGCTTGCTGATGAATGGACGTGTACTGTTGCTGTTTGTTTGATTGGATGACTGTAATGATTAATGTTTTGGTACTCTTGGATGACTGTAGACTTTATCATCTCTATCTTACCTTAAACTCTCATGAACAGCGGCTATTTTGGAAAACGTTTGTGAAAGGAATTTTTGAAAGACTTATGTGCTGAAATTTTTACAGTGCACCTTACGGGTGGTGTTTTTATGAGCAAACGAACTCCGATTTACTATTATTTTATATGCACGCGAAGCCCTCAACGTGATCTTCCTAAATCACTTGAAACATTTTTTATCGTCCAAACCGAAGTTATAGGAAACTTGAAACGTCTTACGGGTTGTATATTGCTATGAGGATATTTTTTTTAGCTCATGTGACGTTAACGACTCTAATTCCGCTTAGCAAACGACTCTCTTGGATGCATACAAGGGAGGGCGTTACAGAATGGAACCGTTGTGTAACGGTAATTGTAACGTTAATTGTAATAATGTTTTCTTTTGTAACAGTAATTGAAACATTAATTGTAATAGTGTTTTCTTTTGTAACGTCCATCCTTCATGGTTATAAGTAGGTGTGTGGTGTTAAGAAATAATATCAAAAAATTATTGGAAATTCTCTTCTCTCTCGTGACTCTTTCTCTCTCAATTCCCTCTTCCCCTCCTCTTATCCTTTCTGCAATCTTCTTCTTCTGTAGCATCTGCTACACAAAACCTCTTCACAATTTCACGTTCCCTTCCCCTTTCTTGAAGTAGGGAACCCAGAGAAGCATCAATTTCACTAGCCCTTACGGCGCCAGAGTTCCTAGCTACGGTGATCAGCGTTGTTCCGGGTCAAAGACTGAGGAATCAATGGCGATTGAGGATGATTTCATGGAGATTGAGGATGATTTCATGGAGATTGAGGATGACTTCATGGAGATTGAGGATGGTTTCATGGAGATCGGGGATGATTTCATGGAGATTGATGATGATTTGATGGAGATTGATGATGATTTCACGGTGATTGAGGATGATTTCATGGAGATTGAGGATGGTTTCATGGAGATCGGGGATGATTTGATGGAGATTGATGATGATTTCACGGTGATTGAGGATGATTTCATGGAGATTCAATATACATAATTGCTTGTTCTCTGTAACGCCTGGCAACTTGCAAGGATTAACGACTGTCCCCACACACTAACACGAGACTTTTCAGCGTGCTTTGTCCTCACTCGCACACTTCCCGGGAAAACTTCCCAGGAGGTCACCCATCCCAGAATTGCTCCAAGTCAAGCACGCTTAACTGTGGAGTTCTTCCGATCCGGGCTACCGAAAAGTAGATGCATCTTGTTAGTATAGGTAGTACCAATTAGTTCTTATAAGCCATTCTCAACTGTAATGTCCCATACCAGCACAGTCTCTGGAATCCCTCTCTTTCCGGTGTTATTCGATTCATTCATGTACCCCCGTCGCTGGAAGCCTGCCAGGAGCCGCTCCTTGTCCGTGCCCTTGCGCACCGGCGATCACTCCCAGCCCTCGTCAGCGCCCGGGATGTTACATGCCCACCAGCTTCCGCCTGGTTCGTCCTCGAACCACACCGTACTGGATGAGAGGCCCTGCTCTGATACCACTTGTAACGCCTGGCAACTTGCAAGGATTAACGACTGTCCCCACACACTAACACGAGACTTTTCAGCGTGCTTTGTCCTCACTCGCACACTTCCCGGGAAAACTTCCCAGGAGGTCACCCATCCCAGAATTGCTCCAAGTCAAGCACGCTTAACTGTGGAGTTCTTCCGATCCGGGCTACCGAAAAGTAGATGCATCTTGTTAGTATAGGTAGTACCAATTAATTCTTATAAGCCATTCCCAACTGTACTGTCCCATACCAGCACAGTCTCTGGAATCCCTCTCTTTCCGGTGTTATTCGATTCATTCATGTACCCCCGTCGCTGGAAGCCTGCCATGAGCCGCTCCTTGTCCGTGCCCTTGCGCACCGGCGATCACTCCCCGCCCTCGTCAGCGCCCGGGATGTTACATTCTCCTTTGTAGCGAGAGCATTTGGTTGCTGCCATTTTTTTTTGTTGGATAAATGTAATTTTTTTTTTCTATTCTAATCCTTCTCGGTGAAGCACAAGTGCACATCGTCCCAATTTTTGTATTATTATCTAAATTATAGTAATTTATAAATTTGTCATTTATATTTTTGCACGTTATATATATACATATATATATATATATATATATATATATATATATGAACTCACAAATAGGTGGAACTCACACCTTTTTTTTGTCAACTCTCTCCTCCTTTATCTATCTTTCTCTCTCTCTTAAACTGACACAACTTTACATCTTTTAAATGACACACATTTTACCCCATAAAATAACACTAATTGTCTTATTGGCTAACTTAGGGACGTTTGGTATAGGAGAAATTTTTTTTAATCAGGTAAATATAGATAGTGGGAAAATGGTTGTAAACTAAAATTAGTGGAAAAATTTTAAAAAAATTATTTGGTAGACCAAAATATTACCAGGAAAATTGATTTAAATTTTCGAATTTCATATTTGATTGGAGGTAAAATATAAATGGGAAAATGGGTTTCAATTACAAAATTAACCCTTTTATTTTTTGAATCTGATCAACTCTTGCCCAAAATGACAGTTTGTAAAAGGAACTTAATTGATGTCATTGTTTCAACAATTATTATTGTTATCCAAATGGTTTTCTTGAACCCAAAATATGAACTCAACTTTTACTTTTCCCATCAAACCCCAAAATACGACCCTCAAAATGGTTGCGAAATAAGAAATTTTGCAAAGAAATCAAGTTGGCTACGGAAAGAATTTTGCTACCCAAATTTTTTTAACTCTTGTAGGCAAATTGAAAACCCAGTTCAGGGGCTTTGTTTAGTCCAAACATGTTACCAAAAAAAAAAAAAAAACTCATTTCAAGTTGCTTAGGTATACTTGCCAAAATACCCTACCAAGGAGTTTGTTGATGGATTACAATCTCTTAATAATTACCTTTTTAACTCTTCACTTTACCTGATTTTTTTTTTCCGCTTAGATTTCATTTTCCTTTATAAAGCCAAATCTTTAAGCTACGCATTCATTAACAAATATTTTTATCTAGATTGTCGTATGTTATTGCACATTCTTAATCTTCCCTTTAGCATGTTATTCTCTGCATGTTGTTTGGATCACGAATTTTACCTATTTTTTTATTTCTGAACACGAAATTATTCTTATTATAAAAAATAAAATTTAATGTATTTGAGTAAAAAAATATAAAAATAGCCGGAGTGTAAAACACAAGTCATGATTCACTAGTT
>JAVKPL010009298.1:0-36434 GCA_032173675.1 Gastrolobium villosum
TTAGAAAATAGTCAACATCTGCATTCATAACAAAAATATTTAAATTTCTTACTGTGGTAGAAATTCATGAAAGGTTTTAAAAATTTTAACCATACAAAAAAGTAAAAATAAATATAAAGGATTTCGAGTGTCTAATTTAAAAAAGAGAAAATTTATTGTTTTCTTAACGCTGGGTTTGTATTTTTAAAATTTAAATTCTAAATTTGACTCAAACATAAACTTACAAATTTAAACTTACAATTTTAATATCTATTTAAAAAGGATTTCGAGCGTCTAAATTTGACTCAAACAAAAACTAACTAATTTAAACTTTAAATTTTAATATCTGATTCAAAAGGATAAAAAAGGATTTCGAGCGTCTAATTTATAAACAAAAAATTTACTGTTTTTTGAATGCTTGGTTTGTATTTTTAAAATTTAAATTCTAATTTTTTTTGGTATCCTTTTAAATTCTAAATTTTACTCAAACAAAAACTAACAAAATTTAAAATTTAAGTTTTAATATCTGTTTAAAAAGGATAAAAAAGACTTTGAGCGTCAAATTTAAAAACAAAATATTTACTATTTTTTTGAACGCTTGGTTTTTATTTTTAAAATTTAAATTCTAAATTTGACTCAAAAAAAAACTAACTAATTTAAATTTTAATATGTTCCTATATATATATATATGAAATTGATTTATGAAATAATAAATGGAATGAAAGTGGAGTCGTCTAGAAAAGTGATTGTTATTATTTCGTACTTTGTTTTTTTGTGTATTTACCTAGCTTTGCACTGGTTCTTTGTCTTGTTTCTTTTCCAGTTGCTGGATGAGAGAAAGAGCGTCAACTTACGGTTTCTTCATCCTATTAATCAGTAAGATCTCCTAAATATATTTGCTTCACCATCTTTATTTATTTATTTGTGTGTGTGTGATCCTCCGGTAGTCTGAGTCACCATATTTATGCGCTCCAACTTTATTACATTGATTTTATAACGGATTCATTAAAGAAATAAATAATGGATTTTATGTTACAATTAGTTTTGAATGGAATACGGATTTATTTATTTTTTATATAACAATCTCATTAGGTATCATAATATTCTTTTTCATAATTTATATACTAAATTGCAATAAAAATCAATAAATTTGAAAATATCAAACAGAATGGGTTACCCCCAATCGTTGAGTCCATTTCTGGGAAAGGAAAAAAATTAAATTGAAAATTTTACTGGATGCAGTTTCAAATATCATATTATTTCATATATCTAGCCATATTATAAGAGAAAATATATTTAAAAAAAGGTATTTCAGAAAAAATAATGGTCATCAATTAAGCCGATATTATATTTCATATCTTCTTCAGTAGCCTCTTCAAGATACTTCTTTGCTAGGAAAATTTGTGAATATATCAATTCCGCTTCAAGGTTGATATCATATTTAAACTACATTTAAGTTGTGATTTACTAACACAACTCATCACGTGGAAGTTTTTGTGATTAAGAATATTTTGATATTTTGTTGATGTAATAATTCAAAATACAAACACAAAATGAGATCTTCTCATTAATGCAGATATTGCATTGAAACTCTATGAATAACTTCTTCATTAATGCAGATATTGCATTGAAACTCTATAAATAACCTTCATTGTGCTTGCTTGTTTCAATCACATTCTCACACAGAGATTCAAAAGTTACAATTCTCACATAGATTCAAAAGTTACAATATTTGTTAACTTTTCTGCAATGGCATCACACGGTGTGAATCCTTCTCCCTCTGAAGCCTCTAGCATCTCATCAACTTCTAAAGATGAGAATATGATGAAATCGATTGAGATGGGTCTCAATCCTGACCTAGATCGGGCTTCCGGTTCCAAACCCTTGGCGCTGCTAGATCTCTTGAAGCTTTCCAATGGGGATAAGGTTGATGCTCCTGAACCAAAGGTTGAACTTGATCTGTTCAACCCATCATGTAATAATGTTGTTGGTTCATCTAAGTCTAGGGTTCATGACAATATTGATGAAAACAGACACTCAAAGACAGAGGCAAAGAGTTTCTCATGCAACTTTTGCAAGAGAAAATTCTCTAAGTCACAAGCTTTGGGAGGGCATCAAAACGCTCATAAAGGAGAGCGTGCATTTGCAAAACGTCGTCGAACCCTTGGTGTTGGTGCTGGTAGTTTCGATCACTTTCCTTATTACCCTTATTCAACACTTTCTAATTTTTATGAAGGATCCTTTAATAACAATGCACTTGGGGTTCAAAGGGACTCCATGATTCACAAACCTTTTTATCCTTCTTGGTACTCTACTAGTTCCATGTATGGTCATGCTTGGTCAAATCAGGATCAGAGAATTCTAAACTCTTCAGCACTTGGTGGCTTTGGAATTCTGAAAAGTGGTGCAAGTCCAAGTTCAAGGCTAGATGATGATAATGATGCTATCGCTAGAAGATTTTTTGTTTCTACAAATGCTGCTACCAATCCATCAAGCCAAGCAACAAATATACCAACGCTAACAGCCACTGCTGATCATCATTCTGTGCTAGAAGAAGCCTCCAAAGCTGAATCTTCTGATATTGATTTATCACTTAAGCTTTAGAGTCCTAAATTGTTTGTTTCTATTTTTAGAGGCTTTTTAATTTATTATCAATGATGTTATGTTATGTGATTCAGGCTTCAAATTGCAAATTTGAATAAGAAATTATCGTTATTTATAATGTTTCATTTTTTTTCTTTATTCATTTGAGATGAACAATAATATAACTTCATATCTTCATTGGTAAGAAATTCAATTGTGATTGTTTTCTTGGAACGGATTTTGAGAGGTTCCTCGTTGATTACTGATGAAACCTCCAAAGTAGAATTTTCGGATCTTGATTTGTTACTTAATTAATTATTAAAAGTTGTAAATTCTTGTTTCAATTTAGAGGCTTTATCATCACTAAATGATTGTTATGCAATCCATGCTTCAAATTGCAGATTTGAATATGAAATTATTGGTGTTAATTTTGATTTATTTTTTCTTTATTCTTTTGAGATGAATAACATAAGCTGTGCGTTCATCACTATAGTAAAAGTCAATTGATAGCTTTTTGTAACGAGTTTTGATAGAGTTGTGATTGACTATCACTAAGAAAATTTATATATCTTAAGGAATTGGAATGGAAATTGATTCACCACAATACAGCCCCTCTAGCTAATTAGTTGTAATTTTGTGCGAAATATAACTTCCGTATAAATTTTGAATAATTATGGATTGCAACATATTGGTGACGGAATAATGTTTTTTTATTACATTGATTCTATAACAGATTCATTAAAGAAATGAATAATGGATTTTATGTTACAATTAATTTTAAATGGAATACAGAATTTTTTTTTTATATAACAATCTCATTAGCTGTCATAATATCTTTTTTCGTAATTTATATACTAAATTGCAATAAGAATCAATAAATTTGAGAATATGAAACAGAATGGGTTTCCCCCTAATTAAGCTCGTTTCTTTCACTCATCATTCGTTGCTACGAAAATTAGAAAATAGTCAACGTCTGCATGCATAACAAAAATATTTAAATTTCTTACTGTGGTAGAAATTTATGAAAGGTTTTTAAAATTTTAACCATATAAAAGTAAAAAGGATAAAAAGGATTTCGAGCGTCTAAATAAAAAAAATTTACTATTTTTTGAACGCTTGGTTTGTATTTTTAAAATTTAAATTCCAAATTTGACTCAAACAAAAACTAACAAATTTAAACTTTAAATTTTAACATCTGTTTAAAAAGGATAAAAAGGATTTCGTGTGTCGAATTTAAAAACAAAATATTTACTTTTTTTTAACGTTTGGTTTGTATTTTTAAAATTTAAATTCTAAATTTGATTCAAACAAAAATTAACTAATTTAAACTTTCAATTTTAATATCTGTTTAAAAAAGATAAAAAGGATTTCGAGCGTCTAATTTAAAAACAAAAATTTTACTATTTTTTGAACTTAGTTTGTATTTTTAAAATTTAAATTCTAAATTTGACTCAAACAGAAACTAACTAATTTAAACTTTAAATTTGACTCAATATTAATTATCTTCCCCATTGTGGCAAGGAAAAACAAATCATTCTCACTTGTCAGAAAATATATTCATATAATTCTTAACAACTTATACCACATTGTTTTGGAAAGACCTAATATTAACAATTTATAGTGAGTCAAACTTATTTCACACCATTTTCCTTCTCTACATTTTCAACAAACTTATATCTCAACAAAAACACTTCATATATATTTGACTGAAACCATTTCAAATTTAAACTTTAAATTTTAATATCAGTTTACAAAGGATAAAAGGGATTTCGAGCGTCTAATTTAAAAACAAAAAATTAATTGCTTTTTGAACGCTTGGTTTGTATTTTTAAAATTTAAATTCTAAATTTGACTCAAACAAAAACTAACTAATTTAAACTTTAAATTTTAATATGTAATTCAAAAGGCTAAAAAGGATTTCAAGCGTCTAATTTATAAACAAAAAATGTACTGTTTTTTGAACGCTTGGTTTATATTTTTAAAATTTAAATTCTAAATTTTACTAAAACAAAAACTAACAAATTTAAACTTTAAATTTTAGAGGAAGGATATTCTTACTAAAATTTTTTTCTACTACTAACTTACTACCTATCGAATCACCATTGAATCAAAAAGAGATAATGTTAAAAAGTTTTTGAAAAAAGAGAAAATGTTGATCCAATGATGATTAGATAGATAATGAGTTGGTAGTAGAAGATTTTGGTAGTAAAAATATCTCTCCTCTAAATATTAATATCTGTTTAAAAAGGATAAAAAGGACTTTGAGCGTCAAATTTAAAAACAAAATATTTACTATTTTTTGAACGTTTGGTTTGAATTTCAAAATTTAAATTCTAAATTTGACTCAAACAAAACCTAACTAATTTAAATTTTATATTTTGATATACGTTTAAAAGGGATAAAAAGGATTTCGAGCGTCTAATTTAAAAACAAAAATTTACAGTTTTTTGAATGCTTGGTTTGTATTTTTAAAATTTAAATTCTAAATTTGACTCAAACAAAAACTAACTAATTTAAACTTTAAATTTGACTCACTATAAATTATCTTCCTCGTTGTGGCAAGAAAAAAAACAAATCATTGTCAGAAAATATAGCCATATAATTCTTAACAACTTATACCATATTGTTTTGGAAAGACCTAATATTAATAATTTATAGTGAGTCAAACTTATTTCACACCCTTTTCCTTCTTTACATTTTCAAAAAACTTATTTTTTCAACAAAAACACTTCATATAAATTTGGCTCAAACCATTTCAAGTTTAAACTTTAAATTTTAATATCTGTCTAAAAAGGATAAAATGGATTTCGAGCGTCTAATTTAAAAACAAAATATTGACTGCTTTTTGAACGCTTGGTTTGTATTTTTAAAATTTAAATTCTAAATTTGACTCAAACAAAAACTAACTCATTTAAACTTTAAATTTGACTCACTATAAATTATCTTCATCGTTGTACCAAGAAAAAAAACAAATCATTCTCAGAAAACATAAAAATATAATTCTTAACAACTCATACCATATTGTTTTGGAAAGACCTAATGATGTTACTTGGTTCTTTAAACAATGGTGTATTTTATAACGCATTAAAAAATTTAAGTGCTAACGACACAAATCGTTGCAAAAAATAATTATTTATTATTATTTTAATTCTATTATAATAAATGAAAGTCCATCTCTCAGATAAAATATAAAAATCTAAACGCAACTATACAAATATTTTTTGTGTGGATAAATTTAAAAACCTATTACATGCTGATAGTTAGAGATGACAAACTTGGTTCGGCCCTAAGAACCGACCCACCAACTTAATTTTATAATTAAATTAAAATTCTATTATTCTTCTTTTATAACTAAATTCATAAATCTGTTTTTAATTTTTGCAAATACAAATTTTTAAAATTTCAAATGCTAACGACAGAAATCCTTGCAAAAAAATAATTATTTATTATTATATTGTAAATCTGATTGTAATAAATGAAAGTTTAATCTGTGCGATAAAATATAAAAACCTAGACGCAATTATAAGAGCCTTTTTTGTGGATAAATATAAAAATATATTACATGCTAATATTTAGATGTGGCAAAATGGGTTCGGTCCGGAGGGCTGGCCCACTAACATATTTTTATAATTAAATTAAAATTTCATCCTTCTTTTTTTATAATTAAATTCATAAATCTGAATTTAATTTTTGTAAACACAAATTTGTAAAATTCCAAATACTAACGACTCAAATCCTTACAAAAAATAACAATTTATTATTATTTTTTAAATGTGATTGTAATAAAAGAAAGTCCATATTTGAGATAAAATTGAAATCAGTGTCGTTAGTCTTTGGAATTTCACCTCTAACTGTCAGCATTTTATATTTGCAAATTTTTTTTTTGCAAGGATTAGTGTCGTTAGTCTTTGGAATTTCACAAATTTGAATTTACAAAAATTGAAATCAGATTTAGTAATTTTTTTTTTGATAAACAAAGATTTAGTAATTTAATGATAAAAGAAGAAAGATACTTCCACTGCCCTATAGCTGAAATGTGATTGTTATTTCGTACTTTGTTTTTTTTGTGTATTTACCTAGCTTTGCACTGGTTCTTTGTCTTGTTTCTTTTTCCAGTTGCTGGATGAGAGAAAGAGCGTCAATGTCTTACGGTTTCTTCATGCTATTAATGAGTAAGATCTCCTACATATAGTTGTTTCACCATCTTTATTTATTTGTTTGTGTGTGTGTGATCCTCCGGTAGTCTGAGTCAGCATATTTATGCTCTCCAACTTTATTACATTGATTCTATAACGGATTTATTAAAATAAATAAATAATGGATTTTACGTTACAATTAATTTTGAATGGAATACAGATTTATTTATTTTTTATATAACAATCTCATTAGCTGTCATACTATTCTTTTTCATAATTTGTATACTAAATTGCAATAAAAATCAATAAATTTGAAAATATCAAACAGAATGGGTTTCCCCCCTAATCGTTGAGTCTGGGAAAATAAAAAAATTAAATTGAAAATTTTACTGGATGCAGTGTCAAATATCATATTATTTCATATATCTAGCCATATTATAAGAGAAAATATATTAAAAAAAAAGGTATTTCAGAAAAATAATGGTCATTAATTAAGCCGATATTATATTTCATATCTTCCTCAGTAGCCTCTTCAAGAGACTTCTTTGCTAGGAAAATTTGTGAATGTAAAATTTCAATTCCGCTTCCAGGTTGATATCATATTTGAACTACATTTAAGTTATGATTTACTAACACAACTCATCCCGCGGAAGTTTTTGTGATTAAGAATATTTTGATATTTTGTTGATGAAATAATTCAAGATACAAACGCAAAACGAGATCTTCTTCATTAATGCAGATATTGCATTGAAACTCTATAACTTCTTCATTAATGCAGATATTGCATTGAAACTCTATAAATAACCTTCATTGTGCTTGCTTCTTTCAATCCCATTCTCACTCACACAGAGATTCAAAAGTTACAATTCTCACATAGATTCAAAAATTACAATATTTGTTAACTTTTCTGCCATGGCATCACACGGTGTGAATCCTTCTCCCTCTCAAGCCTCTAGCATCTCATCAACTTCCAAAGATGAGAATATGATGAATTCGAGGGAGATGGGTCTCAATCCTAACCTAGATCGGGCTTCCGGTTCCAAACCCTTGGCGCTGTTAGATCTCTTGAAGCTTTCCAATGGGGATAAGGTTGCTGCTCCTGAACCAATGGTTGAACTTGATATGTTCAACCCATCAGGTAATAATGTTGTTGGTTCGTCTAAGTCTAGGGTTCATGACAATATTGATGAAAACAGAAACTCAAAGACAGAGGCAAAGAGTTTCTCATGCAACTTTTGCAAGAGAAAATTCTCTAAGTCACAAGCTTTGGGAGGGCATCAAAATGCTCATAAAGGAGAGCGTGCATTTGCAAAACGTCGTCGAACCCTTGGTGTTGGTGCTGGTAGTTTCGATCACTTTCCTTATTACCCTTCTTCAACACTTTCTAATTTCTATGAAGGATCCTTTAATGACAATGCACTTGGGGTTCGAAGGGACTCCATGATTCACAAACCTTTTTATCCTTCTTGGTACTCCACTAGTTCCATGTATGGTCATGCTTGGTCAAATCAGGATCAGAGAATTCTAAACTCTTCAGCACTTGGTGGCTTTGGAATTCTGAGAAGTGGTGCAAGTCCAAGTTCAAGGCTAGAGAACGATAATGCTACTTCTAGAAGACTATCTCTTTCTACAGATGCTCCTACCAATTTATCAAGCCAAGCAATAAACATACCAACACTAACAGCAACCGTTTATCATCATTATGTGCCAGAAGAAGCCTCCAAAACTGAATCTTCTGATATTGATTTATCACTTAAGCTTTAGAGTCCTAAATTGTTTGTTTCAATTTTTAGAATCTTTTTGATTTGAAGCCTGAATCACATAACATAAGATCATTGATAATATTATCAATGATGTTATGTTATGTGATTCAGGCTTCAAATTGCAGATTTGAATAAGAAATTATTGTTATTTATATTGTTTCATTTTTTTTATTCATTTGAGATGAACAATGATATAACTTCATATCTTCATTGGTAAGAAATTCAATTGCGATTGTTTTCTTGGAACGGATTTTGAGAGGTTCTTGATTGATTATTGATGAAACCTCCAAAGCAGAATTTAATTTTCGGATCTTGATTTGTTGCTTAATTAATCATTAAAGCTGTAAATTCTTGTCTCAATTATGAGGCTTTATCATCACTAAATGATTGTTATGCAATTGATGCTTTGAATTGCAGATTTGAATATGAAATTATTGGTATTAATTTTGATTTATTCTTTCTTTATTCACTAGTAGTTAATTAGTGGTAATTTTGTGCGAAATATAATTTCCGTATAAATTTTGAATAATTATAGATTGCAACAGATTGGTGATGGAATAATTTTTTTTATTACATTGATTCTATAACAGATTCATTAAAGAAATAAATAATGGATTTTATGTTACAATTAATTATAAATGGAACACAGATTTTTTTATTTTTTTTATATAATAATCTCATTAGCTGTCATAATATTCTTTTGCATAATTTATATACTAAATTGCAATAAAAATCAATAAATTTGAAAATATCAAACAGAATGAGTTTCCCCCCTAATTAAGTTCGTTTCTGTCACTCATCATTCATTAGTACAAAATAGAAAATAGTCAACGTCTACATTCATGCCAAAAATATTTAAATTTCTTATTGTGGTAGAAATTTATGAAAGGTTTTTAAAATTTTAACCATACAAAACTAAAAATAAATATAAAAAATTTCTAGCATCTAATTTAAAAATAGAAAATTTACTGTTTTTTGAACACTTGGTTTGTATTTCTTAAATTTAAATAACACAATAACATAATTTAAAATATAAATTTCAAGATGAATTAAAAACTTAAATTCTAAGTTTATAAAATTAAATTTTCACCAACTAAAAATTTATATAATATTCATGATAAAAGATTTTGATATAAACTTTTCTAAACTTGTTTCAAAATAACCCAGACAAAGAAAATAAAAAAAGATCGATGGTATAATTTGACTTAATTTTTTTTAACTTAGTATATGCATATATTAAAATAGGAATATTTTTATAATAATTTCAAGAATTTATATCTTGATTTTATTATTATGATACAATTCTAATTATGTATTTGAAGCCTCAATCACATAACATAGTATACACACATAAATCATTGATTGATAGAGAATAAGAAGAAGAAGAGGAGAGAGAAAACTGGGCCTTTGAGACCTACCAGGTTCACAGAACAGAGCTACAGCCATGGCTGAATCGGTTTCAGTGGACATTGAGAGGATCTATCTCAGTGGAAAGGTTTCTTCTTATCCTTTTTTTTTTTTTTCTGGGTTCCGTTTAAAGTTTCAAACTTTTTTTGCATATGCCCTCACTCTTTTCCCTCGATTATGCGCTAAGGAAAATTCGCAGAAGCCAACTCTATAATTGGGGATTTTTAGCTGCATTGGGATCTATCTATAACAAATTCATTAAAGAAATAAATAATGGATTTTATGTTATAATTAATTTTTAATGGAATACAGATTTATTTATTTTTTATATAACAATCTCATTAGCTCTCATATTGTTCTTTTTCATAATTTATATACTAAATTGCAATAAAAATCAATAAATTTGAAAATATAAAATGTAATGGGTTCCCCCCTAATCGTTGAGTCCATTCCTGGGAAAGGAAAAAAATTAAATTGAAAATTTTAATGCATACAGTGTCAAATATCATATTATTTCATATATTTAGCCATCTTATAAGAGAAAATATATTAAAAAAAAGTTATTTGAGAAAAATAATGGCCATTAGTTAAGCCGATATTATATTTCATATCTTCTTCAGTAGCCTCTTCAAGAGACTTCTTTGCTAGGAAAATTTGTGAATGTAAGTAATCATATCATTTTCGCTTCAAGGTTGATATCATATTTGAACTACATTTAAGTTGTGATTTACTAACACAACTCATCCCGCGGAAGTTGTTGTGATTAAGAATATCTTGATATTTTGTTGATGTAATAATTCAAAATACAAAAACGAGATCTTCTTCATTAATGCAGATATTGCATTGAAACTCTATAAATAACTTCTTCATTAATGCAGATATTGCATTGAAACTTTATAAATAACCTTCATTGTGCTTGCTTCCTTCAATCCCATTCTTACACAGAGATTCAGAAGTTACAATTCTCACATAGATTCAAAAGTTACAATATTTGTTAACTTTTCTGCCATGGCATCACACGGTGTGAATTCTTCTCCCTCTGAAGCCTCTAGCATCTCATCAACTTCCAAAGATGAGAATATGTCCATGAATCTGAGTGAGATGGGTCTCAAGCATGACCTAGATCAAGGTTCCAGTTCCAAACCCTTGGCGCTACTAGATCTCCTGAAGCTTTCCAACGGGGATAAGGTTGCTGCTCCTGAACCAAAGAAAGGTTGAACTTGATCTGTTCAACCCATCAGGTAATAATGTTGTTGGTTCATCCAAGTCTAGGGTTCATGACAATATTGACGAAAACAGAAATTCAAAGACAGAGGCAGAGAGTTTCTCATGCAACTTTTGCAAGAGAAAATTCTCTACCTCACAAGCTTTGGGAGGGCATCAAAACGCTCATAAAGGAGAGCGTGCCTTTGCAAAACGTCGTCGAATCCTTGGTGTTGGTGCTGGTAGTTTTGATCACTTTCCATATTACCCTTATTCAACACTTTCTAATTTCTATGAAGGATCCTTTAATAACAATGCACTTGGGGATCCAAGGGACTCCGTGATACACAAACCTTTTTATCCTTCTTGGTACTCCACTAGTTCCATGTATGGTCACGCTTGGTCAAATCAGGGTCAGAGAATTCTAAACTCTTCGGCACTTGGTGGCTTTGGAATTCTGAGAAGTGGTGCAAGTCCAAGTTCAAGGCTAGAGGATGATAATGATGCTACCGCTAGAAGATTTTCTCTTTCTGCAAATGCTGCTACCAATCCATCAAGCCAAGCAACAGATAAACCAACGCTAACAGCATCCGCTAATAATCATTTTGTGCCAGAAGAAGCCTCCAAAGCTGAATCTTCTGATATTGATTTATCACTTAAGCTTTAGAGTCCTAAATTATTTGTTTCAATTTTTAGAGACTTTTTAATTTATTATCAATGATGTTATGTTACGTGATTCAGGCTTCAAATTGTAGATTTGAATAAGAAATTATTGTTATTTATATTGTTTCATTTTTTTCTTTATTCATTTGAGATGAACAATGATATATAACTTCATATCTTCATTGATAAGAAATTCAATTGCGATTGTTTTCTTGGAACGGATTTTGAGAGGTTCCTGATTGATTATTGATGAAACCTCCAAAGCAGAATTTTCGGATCTTAATTTGTTACTTAATTAATCGTTAAAGCTGTAAATTCTTGTCTCTAATTAGAGGCTTTATCATCACTAAATGATTGTTATGCAATTGATGCTTCGAATTGCAGATTTGAATATGAAATTATTGGTATTAATTTTGATTTATTCTTTCTTTATTCATTTGATAGCTTTTTGTAATGAGTTTAGGTAGGTTTGTGATTGACTATTATTGAGAAAATTTATATATCTTAAAGAATTGGAATGGAAATTGATTCACCACAAATTCCACAATACAGCCTCTAGTTAATTAGTGGTAATTTTTTGCGAAATATAACTTCAGTATAAATTTTGAATAATTATAGATTGCAACAGATTCATGACGGAATAATGTTTTTTTTATTACATTGATTCTATAACAGATTATTTAAAGAAATAAATAATGGATTTTATGTTAAAATTAATTTTAAATGGAATATAGATTTATTTATTATATAACAATCTCCATAGCTGTCATAATATCCTTTTCATAATTTATATACTAAATTGCAATAAAATTCAATAAATTTGAAAATATCAAACAAAATGGGTTTCCCCCCTAATTGTGGAGTTCATTCCTGGGAAAGGAAAAAAATTAAATTGAAAATTTTACTGGATACAGTGTCAAATATCATATTATTTCATATATCTAGCCATATTATAAGAGAAAATATATTAAAAAAAAGGTATTTCAGAAAAATTATTGGTATTAATTGTGATTTATTTTTTCTTTATTCATTTGAGATGAATAACATGTTGTGCGTTCATTATAGTAAAAGTCAATTGATAGCTTTTTGTAACGAGTTTTGATAGGGTTGTGATTGACTATCACTAAGAAAATTTATATATCTTAAGGAATTGGAATGTAAATTGATTTACCACAAATTCCACAATACAGCCTCTAGCTAATTAGTTGTAATTTTATGCGAAATATAACTTCTGAATAAATTTTGAATAATTATAGATTGCCACATATTGGTGACTGAATAATGTTTTTATTACATTGATTCTATACACTACTAGAAAAGTGGAAATTTTTGACGGAAATTTTCGACGGAAAATATTCCGTCCAAATTAAAGACGGAAATTTCAACGGAAAATGTATTTCGTCGATAATTTTTGACGGAAATTAAGTTCCGTAAAAAATATTCGACGGAATTGTGATTCCGTCGAAGATTTTCTACGGAAAAAAAATTCCGTCGAAAATAATTTGAAAACAATAAATCAATGAAATAAATTTAATGATATTTCGACGGAATTGTGATTCCGTCGAAGATTTTCCACGGAAAAGGAATTCCGTCAAAGATTTTCCACGGAAAAATTATTCTGTCGAAAACAATATAAAAAAATAATCAAAAAGAAATTAATTTTTATGAAATGTTCGACGGAAAAATGATTCCGTCAAAGATTTTCCACGGAAAGGGAATTCCGTCGAAAAGAATTGAAAAAAAAAAATCAAAAAAAAATTATTTTTTATGAAATGTTCGACGGAAAATGATTCCGTCGAAGATTTTCCACGGAAAGGGATAAAGATCAATGAAGATTTTCCACGGAAAGGGATAAAGATCATTAAAGAAATAAATAATGGATTTTATGTTACAATTAATTTTAAATGGAATACTGATTTTTTTTCTTATAACAATCTCGTTAGCTGTCATAATATCTTTTTTTCATAATTTATATACTAAATTGCAATAAAGATCAATGAATTTGAAAATATCAAACAGAATGGGTTTCCCTCCTAATTAAGCTCGTTTATGTCACTCATCATTCATTGGAACAAAATTAGAAGTTATTCAACGTCTGCATTATTCATAACAAAAATATTTAAATTTCTTACTGTGGTAGAAATTCATGAAAGGTTTTTAAAATTTTAACTGTATAAAAGTAAAAATAAATATAAAGGATTTCGAGCGTCTAATGTGGATGGGCGGCCGCCCCCGTCCCAAATCTGAAAAAACAGATATATGCTCCCAAAAAATATATAATATACTTCATTTTCTGTAACTGTTTGTATATGTTTTCTGTTTTTAGATTATGATTTTCCTACTTTCCACTATTGACATGGGCACATGGCAATGAAACAACCTATGTTAAATTCGTCAAATCAGTATACTTGTTAAACTATATCTTATTTGAAATAGAAGTTGGGTTTGTTAAAATTTTCGCCCCATCTCTTGTAATTTTTTGTTTTCGCCCCCTCTCTTATAATTTTCTGGGTCCGCCATTGGTTAGATTGGCTAGCTCCAGAAGTGCCTCCACCTTGGGAACCCACCGCTACTGCTGTCGCTAAAGCCACATTCTTCTTTGTCGTCATTATTCTTGCTTTGTATAAGTGGTCCATCACTTGAACTGCAAAAAAGAAACAAGTGAAATACCATATTAGAACTACCAAGTACACCATTCTCACCAACGAGGGTATTGATTTTCTTAAGGTTTGAATCCTCCATAATAATTTTGCATGACTCGACGACGACACACACCATCCCAAATTGTTTAGCTAAATCATCAAAAAAATTGTAAGTTGTCTTTTCTTCCTCGCGTAAATTTTGAGAATATCGTAGAAAAGATTGTGGCATTTGTGAGTAATGACCTCGATCAGTGAAAGAGGTAACTTAGGAGAACCGCCACCCTTCAGTATAAATAAGCAAGGACGAAAAAGACTTGCCCCTCATTGCCAATTCTTCTCCTCACTGGCTAAGAAATTGATGTAATTTCTGTCAATACGGCCAGAACCTTGAAGTAATCCAACTTGAAGTTCTTCCAATTATCTTCAAAAGTCGTACACCACCTTAGCATCGGTTACGCTTTCAAGGAGACTCATCCAAGCACAACAGAACCCTTATCTGTGCTATTTTGGAAGATGAAAAATATTCAAAATAAAATATTATATGAATAGGCAGGTCTTTGGGCTCGACATATAACTTTTAAAACATGAAGAAAACACCTCGTGTTGGGAAGACTTTACCTCGAGGTGGCAGAGAACGTTTACTTGAAAATGAGTAAAGGGAAATGGGACATTGAGGTCCAAAAAGAGACATTAATACACAAAAAACTGGTGGGAATCTTCTTCCCTTGATGGAGAACACACCCTCTCGTCTAAACCCGAAGACTCAATTCTATGATGATCCTCAATCTCTCCTCCCCCGGTCAGTTGGAGACTATGTGCCATAGAGTATAGAGGTCCTCGTCTTCTTCATAAACTGAACGAAGAGTTAAGGCTTCCTCATCCACCCGTTAGAGCTCGGCAGTGTTGGAGGGAAAGAGGAAGCGAGAAGGTGGCAACTGCCTATACAAATGGTTCCTCATCGCGGTAGACCTAGAAGAAAACCCAAGGTTAGATAGGGGATGCCCAGAACAAGACTCTAAACTATTGGAGCTTTCTGAAAGTTGATTCCCCCATCTACATCTATAGGCTTTCCTTATTGCTAGGAAGTGGACCCTAATATGAACTCATTAGCCTAGGTGTATACCTGGAATAGGAAAGAAGAAAGTCTAGACAATTCCCCAAGACATAAAGTAACCCTAATCCGCTTTAAGTAAGGCACCAAAGAAACAAAGAGACTCTCAATCCCCTATAACAAGAACGATATCCCCCGCTGGAAGATCCAACTTTGGCGTCCCTCAAACGATACAAGAAAAACATTCAATGCTCAAATTCCTCCCTAGTCAACCTATCTTTCTCTTTGTGATTATTTCCAATATCCAAGAATACATAAAGATCAAAGTAAGGGAGTACCTAAAGTAAAACGATGAAGTGTCTATCATGAAAATCCAAGGAATTGGATGAAAGCCTATAGATACTTGATAACAACCAAAGTGCCTCCAAAATCATCGAAAAAACTACCAAGAAATCTCAAATGGCAGCAAACAGGGACAACACCAAAATTGATGAGACTAGCCAAGAGAATCAATATTCTCAAGAAAAGAGCACCATAACTCCAAGGAGAACACAACACTAGAAAAATGAATAGGCACAAGTATGAATATGAGCAATAATAGGTTTCAAAAGTGAAAATGAATCGGTATGTGAAAGTGAAAAACAACAAATGCGAGGAAAGTGAAAAAGTTACTAGAAAATAGGGTGATGGCATTTTTATCTTCACACCTTTAATTATTTTTTGAAACATGTCGCTATCATTGCCTCATACCGCTCAAAATCAAGTGCCCAATGATGTGAAGACACATTGCTTTGATTAGGCATTAAAGAGATACTCCAAGATATGGAGGCGAATAACATCCTATCATGTTAGCCATCTTCAAAGAACTTAATTCCAAGTTACAGATGCAGAAGGCAAGGTAAGTCAACATGAAACATTCTTACCTCGTAGTTTCGACTTATAAAACTTCGACCTAAGGGGCTTATGTTCTAAGATAATTTCCTAGATTGAGATCTTGCTTGATAATTGGGACAAGGCACCTGGCTAAGAGGGAGGTCACTCCTCTCCGCCACCCATCACACTTCTCCAACCTGTGTCATAGATCTTCCCAATAATCTTACCATGACCATTACACCATCCATGATCACAACTTGCAAATTTCCTTCTTTGATCACCTCATACTCTCGCAACTGCCACAAAGCCTCTATAAAAGGCTAATACAATGGTGTGCGATCGGTAATGAGTTGTTGATCCATCAGCATTCATCAGTATGTGGATCCTGTATTCTTTATGAGTTACATTGCTTAAGTATATGCCGCACAACGGTGTGCGATCGGTAATGAGTTGTTGATTTCGCCAGACTCAAAAGGAAATTATCAAGAATGCAAAATGAGTTGGATTGAGTTAAATCTTCTAGTAGCCAGAATAGATATAGGCATTGTGAGCAAGTTGGTCATAACATACCTACATGTCCATTGAGAATTAGACAAGTGTGTTGTATTTTGGGTATTTTAATAAGGAGTTATGATTGTATTGGTTAGATACATTGTTGTTTGTATTGTTCATATAACCTTTTTTTGATAAGTTCAATGATTATATCCATCACCATGTTCCGTTGCTATTTTACATTCATTTACATTCCATAAATTAAAGGGCCGACTTGGCTCAGCGGTAAGCTTGTTTGCCGTGGTGTGTCAGGTCGCGAGTTCGAATCAGCCTCTCTGCAAAAAGCAGGGGAAAGGCTGCCTAGAGTATTCCCTTCCCCAGACACTCACGAAGTGGATATTTGAACTGGGTCGGCCCTTACATTCCATAAGTTGTCATCCCTAGTCCAAATATAGTAGTACATGTGGAATGAATGAAGTTTGCACCATTCTTGAAGCTAACAACACTTTGGTAAGTTAAAACCAAGCTAAAACTTGGATTTGATACATTTAAAGGAATTAAGTTTTATGAAACCACAAAGCCCTCCCCAAGTCCAAAAGTACGAGTACATGACTATAGAAACTCATTTGAATGAAAAAAAATTGTGGAAAAAAATCTAGATGACTCAATTCAGTGATATAATCAATTACCCGATGTTTGTGTACTTGATTACATCAGTTAATCGATTATCCCAGTATAGGGTAATCGATTACATCATTGAAATAAGACATTTAGGTTTTTTTTCATGAGATTTCTTTTATTTAAATGAGTTTATATAATCATGTATTCGTACTTTTGGACTTGGGGAGGGGCTTTGTGGTTTCAAAACACCTACATGCATTACTGATTCCATTTAATGTATTAAACCCAGGTTTTAGCTTGGTTTTAACATACCAAAGTATCGTTTACCTAAATGAATGGTATAAACTTGATTCATTCCACGTGTACTTCTATATTTGGACTAGGGATGATAATTTTTGGGTCCTGATCCTATTTCAGGTTAAATTAGTCAATATTAATCCTTAGTTCCAATTTATTGAATTCAAAACTTAGATCCACGTTGGTACATGGATCTAATGTATGTGTTATGAACCTATTTCTAGACTTGAATTGGCCAGTTGTACATGGAAATTGAAATTATAGCATTGAACTCCATCTTAATCGGTCCATTAACAATAATATGCTAGAATTTGAGAAACAAACACCAATGGATATCAATGAACATCCATTTTATTAATAAAAGTTAGGGATGTTCATCAACCAATCTAAACCAATTCAAATTGCAGTGACCGAACTAAAAAATCGATAAATGAATTAACTGAAAATCAAAAAATCAAAAACCGGAAAAAAATCCTACAAATTTTAATTGGATTGGATCAGTTTTTGGTTTGGTTGGTGAAAATCGATCGAATCCAAACCGATCCGATATATTAATTCCCCTCCACTTACTTGGGCCTTTCCCTGATCATAGCTTAAAAAATACTAAATCCAAAATCCATCAACCCATCAGATAAACACAAGAAAAAACCTAGCCATGTCCCATCAACCAAATTTCGTTTGTGTAGAGCTTCATATCTCATTGGCCAAAAAAATTAGATTATCGTTTACAAATACTTTTGTATTTAAAAAAAAAAAACTTTACAAAGCCAATACATACAAAAGAGATGTTATTTGCACAATAATTATTAAACAAATTTTAGGCTTTTTATAAAACCGAAAACCGACCCAATTCAAACCGAAAAAATTGGATTGGATCAGATTTGAAAAAAAAAATCTAAACCAAATAGATGATTACATGATCAAATCGAAGAGATTGGATCGAATAATTTTTTGCTTCCAAAATCGATCCAATCTAGACCGCGAACATCCTAATAAAAGTTCGTAACATAGAGGAAAAATACAAAATAAAGGAAAAATACATCAACATCCTAAAACAACACTATGAATATAAAAGAAAAACTAAAGCTAAAACCTAATTTGAGCGCTCATCCTTTTCATCATCTTCATCAACATACTTATCCACAATCTCAAGAGCCTGTATGTGTCCAACGTCCAATCCTCTCCTCCAAACTAGTAAATTGACGCTCCATACGAGCCCACTTGCAGTCCCATCATTGAGCATGTATCCTGTGGCAAGTCTACAGTATCAACCTCAATCGTCCTTAAAGAAGAAGACCTGTCGACTGTCATTGTAGTGCTTTGACCGTCTGTTGGTCATGTGTCTTTTTGAGGGTCGTCTATCAGCCATGATAATAACCCAAACCTACAAAAACACATAAAATTGATCATCAACACAAAACCCAAGCATAATAATAAAAAACTCAAAAATCAATTCTGAAAATCAACCAAATAATAATAATTCAAAATCGATAAAATCCCAAGCCCTACAACATTTACAACAACCAAAACCTAAACTAGGAAAAAATAAAACCGAAAAATCAAAGCAAAAAGTCAAGCCAATCGAACAGAATGGAATTCATTTAGGTCTAGGGTTCATAAATCCAAGCCAACTAAAAAAGTACATACTAATTACTTGGAGAAATGAGAGAATGATGTTAGGGAAAGAATCCACTACTCGATTTTAGGAAGATTTCTAGTACAACTCACAAGGTTGGGAATAAGGGTTTAGGAAGTAGTTGATTACCTCATTTCTTTTTAACCCTTTCTGGTTGAAATTGGGGTTTAAAAAAATAGCAACCTTTCGTAAGTTAATTGATTACATGTCTCATGAAATCGATTAACTTTGTGCCTTAAAATTAAATCAATTACATGACTTATGTAATCAATTACTTGATTGAGCCAACAATCAAATAGAGACAAATTAATATATAATTTTGGGATTGGGCAAAATTGTAATTTTTAATTAATTCAGGAGCAATACTATGAAAGTCAAAGGTTTAATGAAGTTGGGAATGGAAATACTACAAATAATGAATATGTACAGGCAATTGATCATTCATTGATCATTTTTCGACAGACATTTTTTGTTGATGTTAATGAAAATTACGTTGAAAATTATATTTTTTGTTGGGTCCAATAATCCGTCTCATTCGTATTCGTCAAAATCTACTTTTTTGATGTAATTAATATTTCGTTGAAGTTTTCCACGGAATGATATGCGCCGAAGACGATTTATTTTCGGTTAAAAATGACCGTTACCAACAAATGATTTTTTTAAATAACGGAATTACAATGCATTTCAGTAAGAAAATTTCCATCGGTAAAAAAATTTCATCGAAATTTTGGAACGAATATGATACACTTCAAACATGTTCCATAAAAAATGGAAATAACATATGTCATTTTAAAGGATATAAGCTTATATCATTTTATTGGATCAAAATTATTAATTAATTAGTAATAAATTTGACCCATTAAGTTTGACCAAATAGATTATATCCATTGATGGACGGAAATAAACGATTAGGATCTAAAATGATATAAGCTTATATCCTTTAAAATGATAGATCGATGTTTTTCCCAGAAATAAGTTTATCACATATTGTTACCAAAAAAAAAAAAAATAAGTTTATCACATATAGTTGCCCATTTTGGATGGCTTATTGTCAAACCTGATGAGATCAATTTATCATTTTAATGAGTATTCTCCTGACAGGTTAAGGAACCTGGCAAAAAAATTAAAATTAAAATTAAAATATAAAATTTAATAAATAAATGTATAGAACATTTGTTAATTGTACGATTGTACCCATTTAATTAGTGTAAGCTAGTATTTAACTGAAAGCGATGATTTTTTTAAAAAGGACTTACATTTCATTTACTTATAATTTTTTTTCTTAAAATAAACCCTTATAATTTCCCCCCCTCTAGTCACTTAACTCTCTTTTCTATCAAGGTTAACTACAGTCCAACTTCTCCATTTTTTAAGAGAACTCCATGACTTTTTTTTTTTTTTTTTTTTTTTGAAAAGATGAAAGTTGATGAATTGGCGTTATAAAAACCAAATATTTTAGCCTTGTGTTTTAACTTTCTATAAATTGGATAAATAATAGTTTCAATTTGAATTAAAAGTATAGAAAATTAAGTAACTTAAAAAAAATATTATATAAAATAATTTGAGAAAAAGTGCAATTAAAAGGGAATAAAACATAAGTGTAGGAAAACTGATCTGGATCCCACTTAATAATAATATAAAATAACAAGCAATATATAAATCCAATATACTATATATTCCTTTCTTTTTCTTGGTAGGAAATATGCATATACTGTGAATAACACAAAATACAAACATCTCATAAAAGTTTTTACCTTCTATGGTCCATACTAATTGCAAGGCCAGGCTCCACAGCAGCCCAATGGGCTACAAACGCCGCAGGCTCAAGCAATGATGATTAATAAAACTACAAACATAGTGATACACTGTATGGCGGCTATATCTTGTCCTATGAGGACAAAGCTATTATTTTTAGAATCTTTGCTTAATAAGATTTTTGGTGCATGGAGGTTCCTAGCATCATATTTGGTCTACAAGCAACTCTGTGGTTGAACTGAACCCAACGCAGCTCCATCGGCATTGTTACACGAAGCTTGGGCAACTTGGTTATTGTAAGTGAGCTTCACATCCTCCATCCTTATCCCGCTACATGGATACTCAGAACTGCAATCAAATTTCACAGCAACTTGGGTTTCGGATGTTCCGTGAATGTCTTGGTATGTCACATCACTGATTTTGACTCCAGAGGCCTGTTAATTTGTGCAAGCAAAAATAAAAATAAAAACAAATAACAAAATCAGCTCACTTTCATGCTGATGCTAGCCTAATAATTTTTTATTTATTATATTCTTATTTTTCATAAAGAAAATCTTACTGCTAATTAAAGGTCATTTTCACCATTTTATCCCTTAAATTTTTTAACATGCTCCCAATCTACCTCCGTGGTCCTTCCATTCTACAATTGACACCTATTTTCATTAATTTTTTTTTCTTTCTCTACTTTTTCTTTTTTTTCTGTCACCTCAGTCCCACCCAATTTTTCATGGTCTCAGTCTCACTAAAGCCCATGACATCTTAGTGGCATTAGGCATGATTAAGAGTTAGCACTAACCTGACCAGGGCAGTCCTTATTTCCTGGGCAGTAATGTTGATCTATAACAATGGGGTTTTGGACATTGACCATGATTGCGTCTTGAAAAACGACGTTCCTCACAAATCCGTTGCTAGGTTTTCCCCAAGTCTTTATTCTAACACCATTTTGAGTTCCCGTGAATGTAATCGTTTTAACTGTCACATTTTGTACTCCAGGTTCGATCAAATCCTTTCCTAAGCTTCCAATGCTGCAAAATCCAATGAACAATTATTATTATTATTAATCCTCTAATAACATGGAACAACATTTTTTAAATTTTCTAATGAAAAGAATTAAAAAAAAGAACCTTATTCCATGGCCAGGTCCACATGCAGCGTTTTCAATCCATAAGTTATTAGTGCCGGGGCCGATGGAGACGCAATCATCGCCAGTTCGAATTTTGGAATTGAGGATGGTGACATCAGAAGACATTTGGACATGTATCCCGTCCGTGTTAGGACTATTTCCATCGGCCATGACTTTAACGCCTTGCACTTTCACATTCTGACATCCATATATCACTATGTGGAACATTTGACTATTAATCGATGTCAACCCACTAATACCAATGTTGTTGGAGTTTATGAATTCCAGTGTCTGAAACACACCACAAAAGAAAATTACCACCTTGTTTTCCTTAGATTTGTAACATTTTCGAATAATTATTTCACATACGAAGAGAAAAGAGCGTATGATTCATATTGGAAAGTGGCATATTATATTAAAGCTGCAAGATAGTTCCTTATAAAGTGGCTAATATAATATGGTCAAGTGAAAGTAACCAAAATTTGTTGGAAGACGATTATCAACACATCCAGGTCGATCCAACCGTAGCAATTTCCAAAATAATTAACCGGTGTATCCAAAAGCTAGCTCAAAGGTGTGAGTGCCTAAGGCACAGAGTGGATAATCCAACAGGCTCAGCCTACCTGTACTAATAAATTCTACAAGAGAAAGGTGGACGGCGAGACTCTGATATCATGTAAAGAACCTTGGGATACACCACTTCAATCTCCCCAGATTGGAGTGCTCAAGTCCTTATAAAGACCACATTAGTTGTTCATCCAACCAGGACTATATATCTCAACATCCATGATCTAACCCCACTACTAATCACCTGGGTTAACTCCAACTCCAACTCGAAATTAAAAAATTAAAACTAAGTCAGTGGGGAATAATAATAATAATTGAGTCAATTAAAATGTTTAATATGCATGAAATGAAACATACCGTGGCTCCTGAAGGGCAATTACTTTGGCCTGAGTTCTTGCATTCCCATAAGGCGTTGCCTTGGGCATCAAGCACCCCACCGCGAATGGAAACCCCGTCTACATTTTCGAACAACAACCAGTTTCCTGCTTCTGAGATATCAGAGGGAGCCACTAAGGTTCCATCAATGGCTATGGAGATAGCATTGTTGCTACATTTCCCGCTGAAGGTGGCACTTCCAAGCAAGAACCTACCTTGTGGCACGTAAATTGAAGCAGGGTTGGAAGAGGCACAAGCTTTGCCCCAGGCATTAAGGAATGCCGTGGTGGAATCGGTCTTGCCGTCTGGTTTGGCTCCAAAGTCGACTACATTGAACATTGCTGCTTCAGCCATGGCTGAATTGAACCAACAATGTAAGATCACAACAACGAGAAGAGGACTAAATTTTGGTGTGGGGTTTGGCATTTTGGAATTTGGTCAAATATCGATGGTGTTTGGGAGGGAGAGAGAGAGAAGTTGGAAGATGGAGTGGTACAAGTGCTGAATAAGGTTGTGGGGTTTGGAAGTTAGAGCGGTTTGTGAGTTATTTATAGCTGACGATTGGGGAGTAGTGCACTGTGCAGGTTAGATTCCTTTAATGTTCCCTTTTATTTTTTATATTTTACAAGAATGTTGAGTTTCATGTCATTGTCAATTATAAAGCTGCAAAAATGAGTGAGCCCGTCCCATTTGATCATAATCCACACGGGTTAGGACCAAAAAGTTTGCAGTGCCAAATGAACCTCAATAATCAAGATCCGCATGGGTCAAAAGCCCTAATGTTTAGGGTCAGTCTGCTGGTCATCCAAAATTATAATTTCACAATTTTTTATCATATTTAATACATTAAAAAATATTTTAACAAATGAATTTTTAACACTTTCTTAGCAAAAGTTATACAAATTATAAATTTTTTATAATTTTTTTTAATAAAATAAGATTTGTAAATAAATAAGATTTGTCATCAAATAAAGATTTTGTCACGGGAGTAAATACAACAATTACAGTGGAAAAATTATCTTAATACCAGTATTAAATAACTGCTCTTAGTATGTTATATATTTCAAAGTAAAATAATTGACTTTCTTTAACTACTACGTTACAAAAAAAATAGTTATAATTATCCACAAAATTAACAAAGTGCATTGTATATAATATGTTTCAATACAAATTTGGATGTATAACATGTTTAGATGTTAATAAAACTCTTATTTTTATTCATGTGCAGATGAAAATCTTGTTAAAATATATCACTATTGAAAAATTAATTTTTGTTGTAAAATATTATGGATGAACTTCACATGGTTCATAACATGTGATTCTTTTGTTTTTCATTACCTTTGATATATTCTATAATCATCACACTAATTGTGAGTTGAATTGTAAAATACATCCAAAGGGGTACTGTAAAATATTATGGATGACCTTTCACATAGATTATGGATGACCTTTCACATAGATTATGTATGACCTTTCACATGGATTATGAATGATCATTCACATGGTTCATAACATGTGACTCTTTATTTTTTTATGACTTCCATGTTTAAAAAATGCATGTAAGATAGGTCCTTATACAGACTATTTGCTCATACCTATTCTTTTTTTATTCTTTCTTTTGTTTTTTTTTTTCTACACTTCATTTTCTTTTCTTTCATATTTTACTTTCTCTTATATTCTCCATCAAATTCACTACAATTTTTACTTATATTTATAAATATTAAAATTTATATAATATTTATTTTTTAAAATAATGAAAATTTTGATTAAAGAAAAAGTTTGGTCCGCGGGTCAGCCCTAACCCAGCCAGCTAGATTATAGGAGTTTGAGGGTTAGGGCTAAAACAGGCCCTACCACAAAAAAGCCCGAATAGGTTAGGGCCAAATATAATATTTTGCGAGCTGACCTGCGGGTTTTAACCCATTTTGTCACCTGTAGTCAATTATGATAGTACTATGTTATCCGATGTAATAAAATAATTTACATATAAAAGAAGGGAAACTATATTTTTATGTTGTATTAGATTCATCTTTTATAAAATATTCACATAAAAAACATGCTTTTTTTATTAAAAAAGTATTGATGGATATTTTATTTATCTTATAAAAAAATATACACGAGAGAAGTAAAACCCGTAAAATAAATGAAGGCAAAACAAAAGTCTCCCCGAATATTGGAGTTAGATATGAGCCCTTTGCGTGCACCCTTTAATGCCAAAAATAATTAGGTGTTATAGAACCAAAAACCGATTAAGTAACGTGATTAATTTCATCATATAAATCTATAATGCCATTTTTTTTATTTAGGCATATGCATAGATTTAATTTAAGTAGCTTTATAACATAGGATCATAGGTTTACCAAAAGGAAGCTAGAACTGTACTTTATTTGAGAAGAGGAAAATAAAAAAAAAAAAAGATAAAAAAAAGGAAGTACAAATTAAATTGGTTTTACCGCTCAGAGAAAATATAAACAGTTATTGACTTTATTTTATTAATAATCGCTTAGGAGTAAAGAGAGCAAAACGGTTGGAAGAGAAGACAATGAAACAATGAGCGTGGTGCATATGATCATGCTATAGTGATGTGCCGGCGTAGGGTAATTAGATGAGAAAATGAAATCTAAGAGAAACCAAATCATAGGGTACCCTCCTAAATAATATTGCTCGGACAACAAATTGCATATATGGACATGGTAGCTTGAAAATTGAATAAGAATAAATTCAAAATAATTTTCTGAAATATAAATTAACATTTATTTGATTAGTATATTCGGGCAAGACAATAACGTGGCATGAAATTATAACATGAGAACATATATGGCGCCTGCTAATGAAAAAAAAGGGGCCTAAATCACTAAATCACGCCAGGTTTCATGCATTATAACGCATTATCATTTCAAGCTTAGTTTCATGAAAAGTTTCGGGGCTTGGTTAGTGATTTAGTGCAATCACGCCACCATTTCGTACTCATTTTCCGGAGCCAATGTACAGTATATACCCGTTTAATTCAATATATTTGAAAGACTTCTAAGATTCTGTTTGGCGCACTCACTGTATACTTCAAGGAGTGATGAACAGTTGAAAAATTATTTATTGCATGTAACTTGCATAAAACTCTATAACAAAATTCACACATCATCAAAATCACGCAGCCTCTATGAAACAATAATAAAGATTTGGGTAATAACTAATAAGTACATTAATCACTGGATTCTGCACGTTTTGTTTGAGATTTGGCGATTAACTCGCTATGATTAATGAACTTTGTCCATTGAAAATAATAACTTACTGTGTGCAAGATCTTTAATAGCTCTCTTTCCAACATACTTATCAATTTTCGTATAGTTCAATTTTTATTTTTTTAATAAGTGAATGAGCTTCGTTCATTATTATGTCTATGATAAAAGAAAACTATTATCCTACACCATAACTCTTATAAAACTGATCAATAAAACACATATGTTTCTTGTAAACGCAAGCACGACAGACATACCCGTTTTCACATGTTTATCGGGGCTCACAAGTTATGCTCAGATGATTTTTGTCTTCTGCAAGGCATATGTATTGGAGTACAAAATAGTAATTGGTGCATACTACATAACCTTGTTTCAACATTCCTTGTTTCAGGTATTTAAGGTTTGTGGAGAAAGCCATGTGATTTTCGTTGACCTACATGCATGTATTAATTGTCGCATTCTGTTCTTTATAGGTTTAGACACATGATCTTCCAAGGTTCAGATGATCTTGTTTTTGTCCATTGATAAGCTGTATACCACGGACACATGATTCCAAAAAAATTTAAAATTTAGCGTGTCGAACGCTCCGACACGCATATGATATGCGGTCAATATTTTGGGACACGTGGTCAACTCTCCGACATGTTCTGACACATTTTTCCGACACGCAGTCAACCTTTTCCGACACGTGATCAACGCTCTGACACGTTTTTTTTTATTTCTAATTTTTTATTAACTAAAAAAAAATCATTTATAAATTAATTTTTTTCTGTTATGAAATTTGAAATGAAAAATTAATAAGGTACTAAAAATTATTATTTTTATATTTATGTTATAAAATTTGAATATTGATTGGTTATATGATTTATTATGGACTATTATATGTATTAAATATAAATTATATTATATATATTAAAAGTATTATTTAAAATCAAAACGTATTCCAACGTGTCGAAATATGCCATTTTTTAGGATTAACGTGTCGACGTGTCATGCCGTGTCCCGTGTCCGTGTTCGTGTTCGTGCATCGTAGTAATGATAAGTGGTCATCAAAATTCATTATTATGTAGCCTTTGGTTTTTAACTGGTTAACTCAAATTAAAACTTTTGATAAAGATGAAATGTGTGTGTCAAAAACTCAAAATTGACGTCAACTTTTTTCTTGTTACATACAAGATATCACACATTTGTTTTCCTCAATCCTCGTCAATCGTAACATGCGCGCCATATACCCGCGATTTTAAAAAAGTAGAAGATTTATTGTATAAAGTTGGAGCAGACGACGTGGGTTAGGTTCATAATCGAAATAATGTATAACTTTATGGTGAAGTCAAATTCAAAATAGTAAGTCAATAATTGCATGCTGTAAGCATATATATTTCATTTATCCTGGAAAGTAATAACTATTAATTATAAATGTTCTATGTTAAACTGAAATTGAACTTATTGGTAGAGCCTTCACTTATATATATACGTAATTGACTCTACTAAGAATAATGCCTAACACATGGGGATTACTTCTTACTATAACCAAAGAAATTGGTGCATGAACTATGAGAAGTTGTCCTATGTATTCTATCGTCAGAAAATGTGAAAAATTCTGTCAAAGCCTATGAATATCATATCAATAAAGTTCGATCCCATTAGTTGAGCCAACAGTATTTTTGTTTTTATTTTTTAGTGTTTATATAACTTTTCATTTTAAAAAATAACTATTTTAAGGTACAAAATTTACTTATGGCATTCACTCGTAGTTTTCAAAGTGGAAACATCTATTCAAAGAAAATTTACGGCGATGATTTAGTTTTTGTGTTTAAATTGAGATGAGACTTTTACCTGCTAATTTCATATGATAACGAGAACATTTAAAAAATAATAATTGAATGAAAAATCAACAATTTCAACATTTCAAGAAGTCATTCAAGTTTTCTGTTTGAGATTTTTCTGGTTATTTTTTATTATTAGTCAATTTTGATACTAATAGTAATGTCACCGACACAATAGATTTTTATAAAAATAATTTGCTAATTAAAATATTAAATCAAAGCAATAATTCAATATAAGGATGGATAGATATTGACTAAATAGATTTTACGTGAAAAACCAAAAATAGAAAAAAAATCACATGCCCTAATGTTGAATACTAAAATTCGATGGGCAACTCCAATATGAAACTTGAGAATAAGGAGTTCTATAGTATCATAGTTTCTTAATCTACCCCTTACACAAATTCTCACCTGGTATCATAGTTTTCAAGTACGAAAACCTAATCCTTTAGGATTTTCCTATCACACAAGGATTCTCAAGTCACTCTCAGTTTTCAAAGAAAAAAGATATGTTGTTATCCCAATTTCTCTGCACAAGAACTGGTATCCAAGTTTTTCAGTACAAACCTTCAAAAAGGTCAAGAAGAAATTTACAATTAAAATAATTTACCTTAATGCATCTTTTCCTCAAGGAGATAGATAATCTAAGTTCCTATGGAGAAATATTCATTTTACCTTACTCCATATGACTCCTATTGTCTAGGTATATACTAAAGGTCGACGGTTCAAGCCTCCCAGACCACCGATTGACTGAGTATATCCGAAAGGTTTTCACTAGAGAAGGTTCAAAGGTAACTCTACCTATCTCGATGCAGTTGTTTCTCGTCGAGGAAATTACACTTTGCATTTATATTTTTATGCATTCTAGTCACGATGAATTGACTTCTTAGCCATGTGGGGGATTGTTAGAATTTATGTATAATTGTATAGGCAATCTATTGGTTATGAATAAGAAGTGAGTTAGGGAAGAAAAGAGAAAAGGCAAGTTACAGGGTTGTGTGGATTTAGGAAGTCTCATATTGGACAACCAGTAGGAGGTGAGCGAGTTTATAAGCTCCTACCTCACACTCCTAAATTGGCCCTTGGGTCACTGCACATTTTGTGGATGGGGATGAGTTAGGTGGGCTTAGGTCAACCATGCGTGCGCCGCCGCCATCCATCTGGCCGGCTCAGTTCGGTGTGTGTGTGTGTGTGTGTTAAAATAAAAATAATTTTTTTGTCCAAAATGCCTCTATGACTATCTGTTGCTTCCCTCAAGTTTTTCCAAAATGAAACGTTTCTACCCGCCGAATTTTTGAGTGTTTTGAACCGAACCAGTTCTTATCTTTCACGAACCGATCACCTGTTGTGCCTGTTCACCGAACCGGACGTGCCCGTTTGCCGACGGCGGCGGTTCAACGTGACTAGTCAGTATCAATAATAGACACTGACCCACCCCGAAATTCTATCCGGTTTTCTGCACTGAAACTCTGCCAGAATTTTTCTTCCTTCCGGTTTGCATATTTCCGTTCATCCTCCGGTGTACTTTCCTCTAGCAATTGTTGTGTTCGTTTGGGCTGTTGACTGGTAATGCCACCACTCTTCACATGAAATTCGTTCTATTGTTGCGATTACAACAAGTATACTGATCGTTTCAAGTAATAAAGTAGTGAATAAGAATATCTTTCCCACAAGGATTAATGCGCCAAGTACTATTATAACTATTCCCTTTAATTTGGAAAACTCGAATTGGATGTTGAGAGTAAATTTTTGAATTTAAATTAAAACTAAAATTAATTGCAGTAAATAACAAGAATATCAAGAACGCAAGAAGTGAGAATTACATTTAGAATATCAAAAACAAAAGCTGCAGTTAGGAATTATTTCACCTCAGATCCTCCTAGAGTAATTTAAATAATTTCAATATTAAATTATGTCAAATAGTTCAAATAATTCATCTTCTAAAAATTAATTGGTTAAATCCTAATGTCTCAGTGACTTTAACCCTTTACTCTAATTAAAATCCTAATATCTAAGTTAATTCCTCTTAGAATAAGCATTAAACGCGATGAATTATGAAGTCTACAACTCAAACAACTCTATGTCTAGATCATGCAAGAATTGGTATTCTACTCCTGTCAGAACTAAAACCCCAATATGTCTATTGCGAGTCCTAACCCTCAAATCCCTATAGGAGTGATCAGTTCATACAAGGATATAGAAATTCATGCAAGGTAAAACACAAATACTGAAATAATTTATTAAAGAAACTAAATCAAACCACAAATAGGACTCACATTGGATCCAAAACCCTAACTACATAAATAAACTAGCCAGATATGTTCATAAATTTAGAATTGATAAATAATGAAAAATAAACAGAGTTCATTATAAAACTTGATTAAAGACGATCAATGGTGAAGCTCCAATCTCCCTCTCCTCTTCTGGAATCCCGCTCCATACTTTCGCCTCCGTTGCTGCCCTCTGCCTTCGAGTTCGTCTCCTCATTCACCTTTCTTTCCTCTTCTCCAATGTGTCTTTCTGAAGGCTTCGTCGCATTGTATTTATAGGCTGAAAATTGGGCTTTTTATTTTTGGGCCACTCGCTGAAGCGAGCTGCTCAGTGAGTATTTTTTTCCTCCTCGCTATTGCGAGCCGAAGAGCGCGCAACTCGCCATTGTCCTCGCTGAAGCGAACTGAATAGCGAGCTTAATTGCATTGCTCGCTTACTTGCTCGCTGTTATGAGCTTAAGAGCGAGGAATAATTTTTATTAATTCTTGATTTTCGATTTATCTTCAGCTGATGCCAACTCCGTCTTATCTTCTCATCGTTATCTGGTTAGTAGTAGTTTGTTCTTCTAGTATAAAACAACCTGAAACAACACTAAAAATTAGAATCTTATCTATTTGTTGGCATTTTCATATTCTTTCATATTTTATTAATTAACACCATATTTTTAATTCCATTAATTATTATTTGAACTATTTTTCACATTAAAACATAGTGTTTTTTATACTTATCATATATCATGGGAGACAAGTGTCCATGAACCTTTGGCATCAGTGATGGGAGAAATTGTCTTAAGGAGACACATGATGTGGGCTCGAATTTATTCCTATACTATTCTGCATACATTGATCATTTTGTCTCATTATCTGACATCAAGTAAGTCTGTTCTAATTTTTTATTATAGCATTGTGTTTGATAGTTATGATAATTACTCTCTTTTGTTCTTTACACGGGCCCAAACCTCTTAGTGATTTAATATCACCCACTGTCTTCGATAACATACAATGCCTTCACTTCTCTCTCTCTCTCAAGAACTCCAAGGTACACAACACAACATTTACTCGTCGTTATAGATACTTTTTTCATGGTATTTGGATCCTCTCCTGTTCTTCAATAATATATAGAGTATGGTCTTCTTAAGGGGATGTTTGGTATAGGAGAAATTTTTTATAACTAGATAAATATAAATAGTGGGGAAATGGTTGTAAAATAAAATGAGTGGGGAAATTTTAAAAATGTTGTTTGGTAGACCGAAATATTACCAGGAAAATTGTGTGAAATTTACTGAGACCATGTTTGGTTGAAAATAAAAGATTGATGGGGAAATATGACAAAATATCGAAAATACCCCTGAATCATAAAATAAAATTCAGTGGAAAAGAGACGTTGGACACGTGATTTGCTCTCAGATTTACTGTGTGTATATGTTGGAACTGGCGTTCAATTTTTTGGGATGATACTAGTAACAATGCTCTTTGCCATATTGGGGTTCCTTTCTCCTTCAAACCAAGGTGGGCTAATGACAGCCATGCTCTTGCTTTGGGTTTTTGTGGGGCTTTTTGCTGGTTATGCCTATGCCCGCTTATACAAAATGTTTAAAGGATCAGAGTGGAAGAAAATTGCCCTCAGGACTGCAATTGTCTCTGCCATTTTCTTTGTATTAAATGCTCTCATATGGGGACAAAAATCATCGGGCTTGTGCCGTTTGGAACAATGTTTGCTCTAATCTTTTTATGGTTTTGTATTTCGGTTCCACTTGTTTTTGTGGGTAGCTATGTTGGATTCAAGAAGCCTGCTATTGAGAATCCTGTGAAGACAAACAAAATCCCTAGGTAGATACCTGAGCAGGCATGGTACATGAACCCAGTCTTCTCAGTTCTAATTGGGGGAATACTCCCATTTGGGGCTGTCTTCATTGAGCTTTTCTTCATCCTCACCTCAATTTGGTTGAATCAGTTTTACTACTTCTTCGGCTTCCTCTTTTTGGTCTGAGTAGCGAGGATCTGAGTAGTTGAATATCAGGGGCATTTGGGTAACAAAACATGCACCAAAATTTTCACTTCCCTAGTTCTCTCCAAATATCACCTCGCATGTCGCTTTTGCAATCAGTGATTTGAAGCTTAATTTATACACACCACACCGATTCATGGGGAAAGTGGTTCCCTGCTAATTTTTTACAAACTACTGTACGAAACGAGGCTTCCCTAAAAAACCTATCTCACTTACCCATCATTCTCCCTAAAAATCACCTACCAAACACCCCCTAAAGAAAAAATTTATGAGGGAGAGAGAGACGTTCATGTTTTCTCTTCTCTCTAACTATTGTCATTGATTTTTTAATTAAGCCAATTCTTGGTCAGATTCGAGTTTTTAATTAACTGTTTTTTCCATTGAGGTTAGCATCAGTCCAATTCCTCTCCATTTTTTAAGAGAACTCCATGGCTTTTTTTGGGGTAAAAGATGGAAGTTGATAAATTGGCCTCATAAAAGCCAAATATTTTAGCCATGTGCTTTAACTTTCTATGGCTTTGATGGATAATAGTTTCAATTCGAATAAAAGTATAGAAAAATTAAGTAACTAAAATATTATAAAAAATAACCCTTAATAATAATATAAAATAACAAGTAATATATAAATCCAATATAATACGTATTCCTTTCTCTGTCTTTGCTAGAAATATACATATACATTGAATAACACAAAATACAAACATCTCATAGAAGTTTTGACTTTCTATGGTCCATACTAATTGCAAGGCCAGGCTCCACAGCAGTCCAATGGGCTACAAACGCCGAAGGATCATGCAATGATGGTTAATAAAACTACAAACATAGTATGGGGCTTGGCCCCTTCACCGTACCCAAAAAAAAGAAAAAAAAAAAAACACTACAAACATTGTGATATACTGTATGGCTATCTTGTCCTATGACTTCGAAGATAAAGCTATGTTTTTAGAATCTTTGCCTTAATAAAAATTTTGGTGCATGATGGTTCCAAGCATATTTGGTCTACAAGCAACTCTCCGGTTGAACTGAACCCAATGCAGATCCACCGGCATTGGTACACGAAGCTTGGGCAACTTGGTTATTGTAAGTGAGCTTCACATCCTCCAACCTTATCCCGCTACATGGATACTCAGAACTGCAATCAAATTTCACAGCAACTTGGGTTTGTGATGTTCCGTGAATGTCTTGGTATGTCACATTACTGATTTTGATTCCAGAGGCCTGTTAATTTGGGCAACAAAAAAAAAAAATAATAATAAAATCAGGTCGCTTTCATGCTGATGCTAGCCTAATAATTTCCTATTTATTTTATTTTTCATAAAGAAAATACTACTCTGAGGTCCATTAAAGGCCATGAGATGTTAGTGGCATTAGCCATGATTAAGAGTTAAGGACTAACCTACCAACAAAGGTGGGCACAGTTGGCTAAGAGTTTGGTCCATATCCCTCAAGGGCGTGGGTTCAAACCCCGCTGGCCGATGTGAGGACTTTGTTGGTGGGTGATATGTAATCCCTCCCAGAAATCCTCAAAGAGGTTGGGGGGTCTTCCCTGACCCTAGTGACCCTAGTGGGATACCGGTGTCTAACCCCACTTAAACTTTACTGTTTCCAAAAAAAAAAAAAAGAGTTAAGGACTAACCTGACCGGGGCAATTCTTGTTTCCTGGGCAGTAATTTTGGTCAATAACAATGGGGTTTTGTACATTGACCATTATTACATCTTGGAAAAGGACATTCCTAACAAATCCATTACTGGGTTTCCCCCAAGTCTTTATTCTAACACCATTTTGAGTCCCAGTGAATGTAACCGTTTTAACTGTTACATTTTGTACTCCAGGTTCGTTCAAAACATTTCCTAAGCTTCCAATGCTGCAAAATCCAATCAATAGTAATTAATATTACTATTATTATTATTATAATACAAAAAATGAATATAATATTATGTCTATTTTTATTCATGCCTACTCTATCCACATATCTCTGACATCATTGGAGAAAGAAATAATAAAAGTTAATTAACATTCTGATTTAATTATATTGAAAATGAGTCTGTACGGTAGGCATAAAAAAAAAAGAATATCTTATCCCTACGGACAATCAAAAGTATATCAATACCCACAATCCGCTTATAGCATGGAACAACATTTTTAAATTTTCTAATAAAAAGAATAAATAAATAAAAACCTTATTCCATGGCCTGGTCCACATGCAATGTTTTCAATCCATAAGTTACTAGTGCCAGGGCCAATGGAGATACAATCATCGCCTGTCCGAATAGTGGAATTGAGGATGGTGACATCAGAGGACATATGGACATGTATGCCGTCCGTGTTAGGGCTGTTTCCAGCGGCCATGACCTTCACGCTTTGCACTTTCACATTCTGACATCCATTGATCACTATGTGGAACATTTGACTATTAATCGATGTCAACCCACTAATACCAATGTTGTTGGAGTTCGTGAATTTCAGTGTCTGAAACACACCACAAAAGAAAAACCACCTTTAATTACTCCATGTTCTCCTTTGTTTTTATAAAGTTTGCGAATAATTATTTCATATACGAAGAGCAAAAAGCGCATTGATTTCGTTTAACTAATAATAATAAAATAATAATTTTATCTTAATCGCACTATTGGACACACACTAACACAGCCTTTTCTCGTTTGTTTTTTCCTCTCTGTTCTTGAAGATCAAAGATACCACTCTGCACATGGATTCATTTTGTGGCATATTATATTGAAGATGCAAGATAGTTCCTTACAAAGTGGCTAATATAATATGGTTAAGTGAAAATAACCAAAATACGGGGGAAGACAGATTATCAACACATCCAGGTCCCACCGTAGCAATTTCCAAAATAACTAACACACGGTTTTTGGACACTCACCAAAATGTTATTTTTTCGCAAAAAAATTATTCAAATGACACGCGAGTACTTTTTACCATACTGTCACGTGGCTATAATTCGTTACGACTGGTAGCAAATTATGTCCGCCAATGATTTTATGACACGTGGCATACTTTTGCAGAAAAAAACTGACGTGTCATACTTCGCTACCAGTCAATGACGGAGCCATGCTCCGACTGGAGCCGGGCCGAAAAATTATATATGTATTTATTTTTCTTATTTTTGGTTGGTTCATATCATAATATATTTAAATAATATTAAATACAAAACACTTGAGCAGGAAGCTTAAAAAAGAATTATAATTTTATTCAATATTTTCAAATTTTATTGAATATATTTTAGGGAAAACTTCAAGAAAAAAAATTCTATTAGTTTTCTTAATTATCACTTATCCCCTCACAAAATTTTTGAATCATTTACAAGCTTATTTAGATTTTTTTTATCACTTACCCCTGACTTAAAGTTTTTTTATCATTTACCCCCTAGTAGGGGGTAAATGATAAAAAAACTTTAAGTCAGAGGGTAAATGATTCAAAATTTTGGAGAAAGAGTAAATGATTATGAAGAAAGTTATAGGAGTTTTTTTTGAAGTTTTCCCTATATTTTAATTTGTTTATATAAATGAAAATGGAACACAACTTAATACAACCTACCCAAATCTCGTCCCAAATATATTTTAATTTTTTGATAGGGCCAAATTATAAATTTTAGCCCGGGCCAAATTACAATTTTAGACTGGGCCAAATTATAATTAATTATATAATTATACATGATAAATACAATTTGTTAAAATTTAGCCCGGGCCGAGGCCACACCCAAGTGCAACGTGGCTCCGCCACTGCTACCAGTGATAGCGAATTTGGTCTGCAATATGGCCACTTGTCACGAAATATTAGCCACGAAATTCGTTACTAGTGTTAGCGAATTATGACACGTGATAATTTGGTAAAAAATATTGTTCGCGTGATACCTGGATAAATTTTTTTACCAAAAAGTGACCTTGGGTCACGGTTACATGCACT
>JAVKPL010009299.1:0-37519 GCA_032173675.1 Gastrolobium villosum
ATAATCTAAAATTATTAATACCTCAACAAATTATTCTATTTTAAAGTATACTATATTTTTTAAATATAAATTACCAAATATATATCTATATATGTAAGATCTTGAAAATAATATCACATCATTATATTTTATGAGATATTCGTTCAATGATTTAAGTGTGTAAAATTTATTTTAGAATGAGTGAATTCCTTTTAATATAATTTGACTGTTAAATTAGTAAAAAAAAAAAAAACAACTCAGGGGACATAACAAGCAGGGGTAAACAAATCAGGAACCTTTTTGTTTAAAGTTTAGAATTATTATTGGGGAAAACCTATGTAGCACCGACACCGACACGGGACACGTGACACGATACGACACGACACTTCGACACGTTAATTCTAAAAAATGTTAGATTTCGACACGTTAGGACACGTTTTGATATTAAATAATATTTTTAATTTATGTAGTGTATATTATATTTAATATTCAATAATTTAACAAAATAATGAATCTAAACTTATAATATTAATAAATTTTGCAAAGAAACATAAGATATCCCAAATATTTATATTAAACTCAATAAAAAAATAATCGTAATCCGATGAATCTAATAGTTGGAACTAAAAACTCAACGCAACGTAATCTTTAAACCTTTTTTTTTAAATTTCTATAACACGTGTTGGAGTGTCGGGGAGTGTCGGAGTGTCCGAGAGTGTCGGAAAGTGTCGGACACGACACGTCAGGATTTTTGAAGTGTCGGTGCTTCATAGGGGAAAACAACTCTCATGTTATAGGAGAATTATTTTCTCTACCAATGATCCTTGGATTTTTGTGCAACATTTTCTTTTAGCACAAAATAATTAGGGGTGCTAAGCGAACCAGGGGCCTTTGACCCGACTCGTGAAGTCCTGAGCTTACATGTCTAAAATTGATTGTTGGAATAAGTTTTGAATTTATATAAAAGCTTGTTTAATAAAAAGTCCTCAAACTTCAATTCAAAAGTGTAGCCTTAAAGCTTCTTAGGCTTAGGGGTGGCAATTTAAGACACGACCCGCCAATCCAACCCGGACCCGACACGAAATTTTCGTGTTCGGGTCAACCCGTTTAATAAATGGGTCGTGTTCGGGTTGGAAAAATATGACACGAAAATATTCGTGTCGGGTCACGGGTCAACCCGTGAACCCGCTCTGACCCATTTAGAATCTTGTAATTTTGATACTTTTGCATTTTATGAAGAAAAAATTCTTTTTTGTTACTAGAACCTCCAAATTATTCGGTGTTTCAATTTGTACTGGAACTTCCAATTTTTTTTTTTTTATGAAGATTTTTGTTGTTGTTATATTGCAATCAGATTTGGTGCTTTTTTGGGGCGAGTCGTTTAATAAACGGATCACACTTATATTATAAGATTTTTCGGGTCGTGTCGTGTCAACCCGCAGAAAAAGTGGGTCGTGTTCGGGTTGATAATTTTGACACTAATAATTAATCGGGTCGTGTTCGGGTTGAGTCTATTCGTGTTCGTGTCAGACACAGGTCGACCCGAACCCGACCCACGAACACGATTTGCCACCCCTACTTAGGCTAGTCTAGTATATTAACTTTATATATATATATATATATATATATATATATATATATTGGGAAAAAAGTCTCTGATGTTACTTTAGATAACTTTGTCTGATGTTCTTCGAAACGACGTCGTTTTGGGGTTGAAAATTTAAAAAATTAGAATTATAAAGACTATTGTAACCCTGAAATAAATTAAAATCACAAAAATACCATGATTTCCGTCCCAAAACGACATCGTTTCGGTGAACATTAGATAAAGTTATCTAAAGTAACTTTAGAAAAAACAAACCCATTTTTTTTTTCATATTACTCGTAATAACTCTCTCTTCATTCCATTTTATTGGTTAAACAGACTTTTTGAATGATTTTATTTTATATTATACCGTTTGGATATACATTGAATTTCCAAATTTTGTGAAATTATTAGTGTTGTTGATCGAATATTGTGCTTGGATAATTCTTTGTTATCTTATATTATTTTAATAGGGAAAATCAGGATTTTTCTTTCTATAAATAAGATAGGTGACATGTTAATAATTATATTTATATCAAATAACAGGTTAGGTCATACTTACATGTTTAAATATAAATTATTTTTAAAAAACAAAACTAGGCTGGAGTCGACTGATTAACACTCTAACGTACAATCCAATGAAAATTTTGTGTAACTCAAGGCAAAAATGTGTAGGTTTGTTTATTATTTGTCTTGATCTTTTATGCCCACCTCATGGAGATCATCTTCTACTCTGCAACTAAGAAAAATGACAAGTGAATTAAAAAATATTATTTTCTTTTTCCGTACGCACAACAGAGCTTCTTACTCCATTTTGAATGCTCCATTTTGAATGGTTAGACGCATGGAATGTATTATGCAAGCGCTGCACGATACGGAAATATTTTCTAGCTGCAGGATCACCCAATGATTTGGTACTCCCTCTCACAACACTCATTTTTTCATTCCCTTTTCATCTCTGTTATTTTTCTTCTTTTCCAATTTTATCATCACATTTACACTAAAGGACTACCTACAAAATGGTGGTCTCGCCCCACAATAAATTCTCTCGCACAATAGATATTTCCCACCTCGAGGTTATATGTAGTGAACCGGGACCACCATTTTTAGGTAGTCCCTTAGTGTAAATAGGAGGATAAAATGGGAAAAGTGGAAAAATAATAGGGATAAAAAAGGAAAGAGAAAATTAATGTTATAAGAGGGAGCACCAAAAAATTCAGTCCTGGAACATATTAAATATTACCTTCCCACCTCATGCCCTTTTCTCTTTTGCAGACCACTTCAGTTATTCTTTAACTTGTACTTTGGAACGGTCTTTTGCAAGGAATGTTTTTTTTTTTTTTTTTTAATAAAATGAAGGGAGTGTTTTTTACTCGTGCTTTTGAGAAATATTTATGATACATTCGTTGCACACTGAATTTAGCGTGAATAAGGGTATAAATGAGTTAGGTTTCTCTATAGAAATCTATAATCTAGCCTATATTAAATTAGACTTAATGTGTTACAAATAATAAAATAGAACAGGTCTACTCTTTTATAAAAAAAATATTTAAAAAATAGGTCAGAGGCTTTTTTGCATATATCGGATCTATAAGCATACAAATCGGCATATATCATATTATTTATTTTAAATAAAATAAATAAAATTAGTATTTTAATAAATTTGAATAATAAAGTAATTATTTTAATTTATTTTATTATTGAATGTTTAATAGGTTTAAACAGACTAACGAGCCTAGGTCAAGTTTTTATTTTTTAAATATAGATCAGACCCAGACTTGTAATTTAAATCCTACACAGACTAACATATCAGGTCAGATCCAATATTTTTTTACACAAATTTAATTTATTTAAGTCAAAGTCTAACCTTGTCTAGTCTATTTACACCCTTCACCAACCAATAAAAATGAAGCATTGCCTATGATATTTGTACGGAGAACGGAGAAAATATTTTTAGTCTAAGGGGGTGTTTGGTAGGAGGGAAAAAACAATTGCCCAGGAGAGTGGGATGAGGAAAATAATTTAGCTATGTTTGGTAGGAGTGAAATAAAAAAGTGGCTGGCAAATTTTTTTTTGATGGATAACAATTTTAAACATGATTTCAATTAAAAACTTTACCATCTAAATTATGGTAAAAAAAATTGCCCACAGCTAACACATCTTTTTTCTTATCTCATCCAGCAATAAATTTTGATCTACCAAACACCTTTTTTTTATCTTACCCGGCTATAAATTTTCTCCATCATATTCTCGATAAATTTTTTTGACTGAGAACAAAAAACATCTACTCTACCAAACGCCCCTAGATGTCAAATTCTGAATGACAGATGTAATTGCAATTTGAAACTGATGTATAAAAAATGATCTCGTGCTTTTGTGGGTTTCCACTAATCAACTAACATCCGCGGGCTGAAGCTTCTTACCCCTTTGCCGACCACGAGCGCTTATATTGTTTTCTTTTGTCTAATTAATTTTAGGGTTTATCATCTATCATTTAACATGATCATAAAAAATTTCCTATACACATAAAATTTTGTGGGGCCCGTAGCAAAAATAAAAAACAAAAAACTCCGGCACGTAACATAAATTTCTATAACATACCACAATAATTTTTCTTACAACATAACTCTTATAAAATTCTTAAATTGAGCATATAGTCTACACATTTATACCTCCCAATATACAAGTATACCAAACAATGTCACATTCCTATTTCGAGTAATCGAGTTCCATCTAAAAGTTTCATTGCCCAGTTTTGCGTTGCCACTACGTCATTTTTATTTTTATTTTCATATTAACACTCCTAACACGTGATCCCAAAGAAGAAAGAGAAAACTAGAAAACAAAAACATCCTACGGTGTGTGATTTCCGCACAATTGAATGAGAAGGAATAGGTGCGGGTAATGATATGAACTCCCCGTCCCATCAACAAAGATTGGATTAAATGGGACTTGGGAAGACACTATACCAAGACGTGCTTGTTTCTTTGAAAAAATGGCAGAGTGACTGTAATCTCAGTTCCCGATAAAAAATTCCATTTCTTTTCTTTATTTCATGATCTCTTTTGTTGAACATACATGATATCTCCACCGTCCATCTCTTATAAGTAATGGTCTACCGTGCTCTATAGTGAACTTGTGGCAAATATTTGACTATGATGATATTGATGTTATTGGCCATAAATACGAGGCCAACAAACAAAAATTAAATAAATACTACGTTTTATAATGTGGGGGAGCTTCAGAAAGTAAAAAACTGACAATTACACGAAGCTAAAAACAAAAGGAATATAATGATTACGCCCCGGATGAACTTTGTCTTTAAATCGGAGTTTTTTGATGTAAGAGGTAGATTATTGGGAGAGATATTCTCACTACCAAAATTTTCCACTACCAACTTACTACCTGTCTAATCACCATTAAATTAACATTTTCTCTCTCTTCAAAAACTTTTTAACATTCTCCCTATTTGATACAATGATGATGTGATGGGTAATAAGTTAGTAGTAAAAAGTTTTGGTAGTTAGAATATCCTCAATCGTATATTATTAGAAACCAACATTATTTAAAGGGTAAAGTGTGTATCATTAAAATAAGTCCTACAAAAAAATGGGTTAGGCGCGTTGCTGCACGCGCACGATTTTCTTTTCGTTCTGCTAGGGTTTTTTCTCTTCTCTTTTTCGTTTTGCTGGCGCGATGGGGGATCCGATGGAGAGTAGCTCGGAGATGTTGTTCGTTCCCAGAAAGAGTACCAAGCGTACCAAAAGTGGTGAAGAAGTTTCGACGGAGGCTCGTATGAGGGATGTGATTCGTGATTTCCAATCTGGAGACACTGTTCAAGAGAAACAGAGAACGTTTGCTGATGTAACAGGAGTGGAGAATGGAGTCTCGGGCAAGACCATTCCATGGCTGATAGAAGAAGAGGACCCTGATTTGGAGCCTCTAGATCCGAGTCTGGGAGAGATCTCAGAATGGGGCTTCCAAACTATCTTCAGGGAAGATGGATCTGTGGAGATCAGGAGTAACAAGGAGGCTCGCACCAGAATGAGGCAGCGTTGGAAGAATGCTTTGATTGTCAAGTTTCTAGGGAAAAGAATTGGTGTAGGATTCATGAAGAAGAAGTTGGAGTCTCTTTGGGCGAGATCTGGAAGCATCACGGTGGCTGACCTAGGTAATGAATTTTTTCTGTGCGCTTTAGTTGTTTGGAGGATTTAAATTTAGCTATTACTAGAGGTCCGTGGATAATTTTAGGTCATTATCTTGCTACCCGTAAATGGGAGCCTTGTTTGATCCGGAGAGGGCTAACATCCATAAGGTGGCTGCCTGGGTTCGCCTTCTAGGAGTTCCTCAGGAGTATTGTGAGTTTCCTTTCCTTAGTCAGCTGGGGACTGTTATTGGTAAAGTGTTGAAAGTGGATAGGACAACCTCAACTGGGGACAGGGCTAGGTTTGCTAGGGTGCGTATTGAAATTGACTTATCCAAGCCTCTTCGTGGGGAATATATTTTGGATGGTCGTATCAAGAGAGTTGAGTATGAGGGCTTGTTACTGGTTTGTTTGAAATGTGGGCGTTATGGTCATAATTCAGAAGCCTGTCCTGACTATGTAAAGCCAGCTCCTATGGCTAATGCTGCTAAGGCCCCTGTTCAGCCTGTATCCCAGCCTGGACCTCATGGGGTTGGGCCCTGGACAATGGTCCAACGTAAGAAGAAAGGTTTTCAGGGAGTCCAGAAAAAAGATACTAGTTCTAACAGAGCTTTTGGAGAAGACATTTCCAATAGGAAGAAAGGTGATGGTACTGTTGGTAATCAGAAGGATGCTGCTGGCCTAGCTCCAGTTGATAACTTGAATGGTCCTCTTGTCAATAAGGAAAATGCTACTGTGGTTAGTAGTGCCCAGCCTAACAGCTTCTACCTCTGTCCCTGTGAAGAGAGTATTTAAATGTATAACACCTCAAGTATTTAAATGTTTATTTTAATGTTATATTATGAAATGAAAGTGATGGATTAGTGAAAATCCAAGTATTATGGCCAAAAGGGGCAAAAAGGGCAAAATGGTAATTTGCCAACCGTGTGTTATGAGGCTAAAATACTGAGTTAGAGATTTCAAATGAGAAAAGTAAGGTTGGAAATGGAATCAGGGCGAAAAATTGAGTAAATAGGCAAATTTGAGAAAAATCGATGAATAGTGATTTTAAGTGTTAAAATAATGAGTGTGAGTGTACCGATAGGTGTGAAATTTTTATCATTATTTTGGAGAAAGAAAAATATGTTATGGACTGGAAAAATACGTAGATTAAGGAATTATGATTGGAATTTTTATCGGAGGTAAAGTTAGATCGCGTGTGGGACCCGTGTGACCGAAGTCACTTGGGCCACCTCCCTTTTCTTCTTCTTTTCCTTCTTCTTTCCCCTCATTCCCGTGCGCACCATTCTGTGAGGAAAAGAGACCCAAAAACCTCCATTCTCCATTTTCTTCCCATTTCTTCGTTTCTCCACCGAATCACTTGGTTTTGGTGTTGAAATCTATCGTAAACAACCTTCCAAAGCCATTGGTAGCATCTAGAAGCCTTGAATCCACCTCTTTGGCCACGTTTTTGGCAAACTCAGATTCGACCCATTAGTGTTCTTGGAGATTTCTTGGAGTTTTGAGCTTCAAATGGTTTAGTGAAGCCTTGGTGGTGATCATACTACCCATTGTAAGTATATTTGTGGTCTCTTTATAGTTGATTCCATAGATCTATGAATATGTGTTCAAACCTTTGATTTTAGATGTGTGATGATAGAGAGCCCAAATGCAAAAATGCTATTAGATGAAAAGGCCTTAGAATCATGTTTGTAAGCTAGAAATGCTATGTTAATTTTTGGTGAAAAATATGGATTTGTAACTTAGGCAAAATTTGAGGAATTTTGATGAAAAATGAGTTTTTGAGTAAATTGGGATTTGATGATTGTTGTAGGGTGCCTCACACGGTTGGATTTGAGAAAAGTTGATTTGGAGCATACGTTTGGAACGGTGTTGCTCGTGTTAAGGTAAACTCTTGGAACTTGGGTTTAATCCCTAGTGAGCTCCACCACACCTAGAGGAAGGTTGTGGTTGGACGATGTAGTTATGACATGATGTGTTTGTATGCTTGTATGCATATTGCTTGTATTGTGTGAAATTGTGTGGTCACTGATCAGTTGACAAGTGGAGTTTGGTCATCCGCTGGATTCATCCTTGTGAGAATGCCAGTCGGGTATTGCCGTGGAGTCGACTCTGGGAGCGGCGCCAGGATGATCCAAACGTGGGACGTCCGCCGGATAGGGCTCATGAGGAGTTCCGGTTGGGTATTGCCATGGAGTCTTCTCAACCATGGGAGAGGCGCCAGGACTGTCCAGGGAGTTATATGATGGAGTCCTTGAACATGAATCCATGAGTGGATGTTCTTGGGTGTCTCCAGGAGGATGGTGATATTGTTTTACTTGCATGCCATATTATGTCATTTTGATACATTTTAGTGAGCCATGGAGTGGAGAGAGCCTCTAGCTCCATTGGTTTACTGAGATATATCCGTATATCTCACCCCGTGTTTGGGGGACCACATTTCAGGTCACTATGAGCCGGGAGGAGCTTCGGGCAAGAAGCCCGTATAGTGGACGTTGGATGGGCATGCGGTGCATTGGATTGCATGGCTTTTTGGAGGAGTTTATGGAGTGCACATAGCATACCATTAGTATTTTGAGACTTAGGGCATGAACATATTGCATGATGCCATTTTCCATGCTTTTGTTAGTGTTCATGGTCATATGCTAAGTCTTGTTATGTTTTATTATTCATGGCTTGGATAACTGTATATTTTGAGTGAGCATGGGACTTGTCCATTGCCACATTCATAGCCTTGAAGTCTTGATGTGTAATGATGTAAAAATGGTCCATATGTACATGTAAATGGCCATTATTTGAGAATGATGTAATTGATGTTAAACTTAAGGAAAATGCATGATGGAAGGGCCTAGAGCCAACATTAGGACATGATTATGTGTTATGTGGAGTACCAAGGGGTTAGGGATGGATTACACACCCTTTTTGGGGCTCAAAACAGCTGTAATCTGTCATTTTGCTGCATAGTAATCGATTACCCAAGCATGGTAATCGATTACCATGCAACAGGGGACGAAAATTGGCTACTGTCTTCACTGGTAATCGATTACTGAGGCTTGGTAATCGATTACCATGTGAGGTAATCGATTACCCAAGGTTGGTAATCGATTACCAGAACAGAGGAGGTCAAAATTTGGCTACTGCCTCATTTTTGACAGGTGGTAATCGATTACCACCCACTGGTAATCGATTACCACAGTGCAATTTTTGAAAATTCAGGTTTTTCTTGACTTAAAGAAAGGGGCATAACTTGATGGGTAGAACTCCAAATGATACGTGGTTTGAAACCACGCGTAGACAACGTAAAGGACTACAACTTGGTAAAAGATGAGAGTAAGATGGTGAGTTTAAATGAAATGAATAAAAAGAATGATCTATGATGTTAGAAAGTGTATGATTCCGCAAATGGCATTTACAATTATAGTATGGTTTTAATTGATTACGGAAAATGTATTTATGAAAAAGAAAAGGAATATGTTAAAAGAAAAATTTGCCCGTAATTTAATTAACCTAATCACTGTGATTGTAACTGCGCTTAATATCATAATCAATGTTAACAATACCGGTGTACAACGGGCTGTTACATTTTATGGTATCAGAGCAGTTTTGTTTAGGGAACTCTGATTGTTGTGTGTGTTGTATCTTGTGTGTCATAGCTATCTGTGAACTATTTATGATTAATGTATATGTGATTCCTCAGTGTGGGTCTGATCAACTCATTCCTTTGTGTTACATGTACAGATATCATGAGTAGGGCACGAGGTCGCCGTGGGGCACGTGGTGCAGGTCCTTTGCCACCGGATCCGATCACTGCAGCACTGAATGCTCTGCAGGCGGAAACGGCTGCAAATAGGAATATGACTGAGAACCTGATGAAAGCAAATCAGGATATGATGCAGGCCTTTATGGCTGAGTTGAGGGCGGATAGAGGTCGTCCTAGGAGGGAAGATACACCTCCGCATACGGCTACGGTGACTCCTACACCGACGCCATCTGTTACTCCTCAACAGGGGGAGAGTGGGGCTAGTCACCACACTGGTGAGGCTAGTCATCATACTACTACGGATCCTAGTTATGTTCCTGATCCGTCATCTGTTGCCCAATCTACTGGGGCTGCTGGGCAAGCTATTGATAATGCTGACGATGAGCGTAGGCTCATATCTTTTAGGAAACATAAGCCACCCGCATTTCTGGGGTCAAGGGACCCAAAGGAGGTCACTGCTTGGTTGAGGGGCATGGACAAGATTTTTCAGGTTATGAGATGCCAAGATCCGCAGAAGTTATTGTATTCTGTCTATATGCTGGAGGGTGATGCCCAGGAGTGGTGGGACAATGTGTCTCGCCCATTTATTATTCAGGGTGAGGTCCTTACTTGGACTATGTTTGAAGGATTATTCCATGAAGAATATTTTCCCCGCGATGTTCGGGAGGCTAAGCAAGGTGAATTCGATAATCTGGTACAGGGAGTGATGACTGTTGATGCCTATGTGGCGAGGTTTAATGAGCTTGTGAAGTTTGCTAATTATGGAGGTACTCTACCTACTCCGGAATTCCTGTCAGCTAAATTTCAAAGAGGGCTGAGTGAGAAGATTGCAAAGAGAATGTCAAATACCGCAGTGAGAAACTTTGCTGATTTGGTGACCCAGTGCAAAAGGGTCGAGACTGTTTATGGGAGGTATCCAAAATCCGATTCTACAAAAGAGCAAGATGTTAAGAGGACACCTGGTCCTTCTGGTAATACCAACAGAGGAGGTTTTAATAATAGAGGTAGGGGGTTGCATGTGAGGCAGCCTCCTGGTCAGTTCAAGAGGGGTGGAAATAATGGTGGTGGTGGTGCTTCGAACAGATATTTTACCCCACAATGTGGGAAGTGTGGGAAATACCACAGAGGTGTGTGTGGTGCTGGTACGTCGAATTGTTTTAGATGTGGTCAGAGTGGCCACTTTGCTAGGAATTGTCCATCTTCTTCTTCGGGGCAGGCTGCGAATCTGCAGGCTTTGCCGCCAGCTACTACTACTACTGCTGCTCCTATTGCTGTTGTTCCTACTGTGGGACGAGTTTATACTACTAATGCGCAACGTACTGAAAAGGCTCCGAATTTGGTTAAAGGTATAATTTTTCTATCTAATGTTGATTTATCTGTGTTGTTTGATTCGGGAGCAACACATTCATTTGTGGCGGACTATGTGGCTAAGGCGTTGGACTTAAAGGTAACACGGATGGTTCCTCCGATGCGTATTACTACTGCTACAGGAGAGGTTAGTGAATCGTCTTGGATTTGTGAAGATGTAAAGTTCACTTATTTAGGCAGGGGTTACACCATTGATTTAATTATCTTACCCCTGGCCTCTGTCAATTTGATTTTGGGGATGGATTGGTTGTCTCGGAACTGCGCAATGATTGATTGCTGCGGGAAGAGGTTGTTGCTATCTCACGAGAGGCCGTCTGTTTGTCCGTCTCTGTATTTGTCTGTAAGTCAAACTGTGAAAGCCTTGAAGGCTGGAGATTTGGGTTATGTCTTGTTGGGCGGATTGGTGGGTGATAAAAAGGAGGAGATTTCTACTATTCCAGTTGTTAATGAGTTTGAAGATGTATTTCCGGATGAGATACCGGAATTCCCACCAGAGAGAGAGATTGAATTCTCGATTGATTTATTGCCTGGTGTGGGGCCGATCTCCTTGGCTCCATACCGGATGTCGCCACTTGAGTTGGCTGAATTGAAGAAACATATTGAAGAACTGTCTGCGAAGAATTTTATTAGGCCGAGTGTGTCTCCGTGGGGAGCACCGGTGATATTTGTGAAGAAAAAGGATGGTAGCATGAGATTGTGCACTGACTACCGACAGCTGAATAAAGTAACTATTAAGAACCGGTACCCATTGCCGCGTATTGATGATTTATTAGATCAGTTGAGGGATGCCTGTGTCTTTTCGAAGATTGATCTCCGGTCCGGATATCACCAGATTCGGATTAAACCGGAGGATGTACCTAAAACAGCTTTCCGATCCAGATATGGACATTTTGAGTATCAAGTTATTCCTTTCGGGCTTACTAATGCCCCGGCGGTGTTCATGGACTATATGAACCGCATTTTTAAACCGTATTTGGACCAGTTTGTAATTGTGTTCATTGATGACATTTTGATCTATTCTAAGAGTAAGGAGGAGCACATGGACCATTTGAGGACTGTGTTGCAGGTGTTGAAAGACAAGAAACTATATGCTAAACCGTCTAAGTGTGAATTCTGGTTGTCTGAGGTGCAATTTTTGGGTCATGTTATTTCTGCAAGTGGTGTGGCAGTGGATCCAAGCAAGATTGAAGCGGTGAGTGACTGGGAAAGACCTAAGACCGTTACTGAAATTAGAAGTTTTCTGGGGCTTGCTGGCTATTATCGCCGATTTATACAGGGGTTTTCTGCAATGGTTCTACCGTTGACCCGATTGACACGAAGGATACTCCTTTTGTGTGGACCCAGGAATGTGAGGACTGTTTTCTGCTACTAAAAGAGAAATTGACTACTGCTCCGGTGTTGACTCTACCTGATCCGGAGGGTGAGTTTGTATTATATTGTGACGCTTCTAAGAAAGGTTTAGGGAGCGTGCTGATGCAGGAAGGAAAAGTAATTGCATATGCGTCTAGGCAGTTGAGGCCACATGAAGAAAATTATCCGACGCATGACTTAGAATTGGCTGCTATTGTTTTTGCCTTGAAAATTTGGAGGCATTTTCTGTATGGGATGAAATTTGCTGTGTTCAGCGACCATAAAAGTTTGAAATATTTATTTGATCAGAAGGAGCTGAATATGAGGCAGCGTAGATGGGTTGAATTCTTGAAGGATTATGACTTTGAGCTGAAATACCACCCGGGAAAGGCCAATGTTGTGGCAGATGCATTGAGTAGGAAGTCTGTTAACTTATCTCATATGATGATGTGGGACAATGAAGTGATTGAGCAATTCCGTGATATGAAAATAACGGATTTCTTTGCAGGAAGAATGTGTGATATGGAGTTGACTCGGATTGAGAACGAGCTGCACGAAAAGATTAAAGAGACTCAGATTCGCAATGAAAGTATAAAGTATTTGAAAGGCCAGAGTGGCATATCTGTGAATGAACAAGGATTACTGTTATATCAGGGCAGGATAGTTGTGCCCAAGGAACTTGCAGAGGAAGTTATGACTGAGGCCCACAAGGGTCAATATTCTATCCACCCAGGTGCCACAAAGATGTACCAAGATTTGAAAGTTAAGTTCTGGTGGCCTGGTATGAAAAGGGATGTTGCCGAGTACGTGTCTAAGTGCTTGGTTTGCCAGAAAGTGAAAATAGAGCATCAGAAACCTGCTGGATTACTTCAGCCGCTGGATATACCTGAATGGAAATGGGAAAGTATTTCTATGGATTTTGTTGTTGGATTGCCGAGAACTCAAGCTGGTTATGATTCGATTTGGGTTATTGTGGACCGACTTACGAAGTCTGCACATTTTCTACCAGTACGAGTGGACTACACTACAGAGAAGTTGGCTACATTGTATGTGAAGGAGATTGTTAGACTCCATGGGATACCGATTAGCATTGTGAGTGATCGGGACCCAAAGTTTACTTCACGATTTTGGGGAGCTTTGCAGCAGGCTTTTGGCACTCAGCTTCGACTGAGCACTGCTTATCACCCGCAGACTGATGGTCAGACTGAGAGGACCATACAGACACTTGAGGATATGCTGAGAGCTTGCACACTGGAACAGGGTAATGCTTGGGATAAGTACTTACCACTGGTGGAATTTTCTTATAATAACAGTTTTCATTCCAGTCTGGGTATGGCACCATACGAGGTTTTATATGGCAGGAGGTGTCGTACGCCCACTTGTTGGACTGAGGTAGGCGATAAAGAAAGATTTGGTCCGGATTTTGTGCAGGAAACGACAGTGCAAATTGAAATGATTAGAGAAAAATTGAAACAGGCACAGAATCGGCAGAAAAGCTACTATGACAATAAGCATAGACCGCTGGAATTTGAGGAAGGTGACCATGTTTTTGTACGTTTGTCGCCGGTCACAGGTGTTGGCCGTGCGTTGGGTGTGAGGAAGCTGAGTCCACGATTTATTGGGCCATATCAGATTATGAAAAGAGTAGGATTGGTGGCCTATCAGCTTGCCTTACCCCCGCAGTTATCTAATCTACATGATGTCTTTCATGTGTCGCAGTTGCGACGTTATGTTCCGGATGAATCACATGTGGTGATGCCGGATAATATTGAAATCAGGGAGAACTTGAAGACTCCCATCGGTCCTATTGCAGTATTGGACCGCAGTGAAAAGAGACTAAGAAGTAAAGTGATTCCCATGCTGAAGATTCAGTGGGAAGGCCGCACACCTGAGGAGGCTACTTGGGAGCGGGAGGACGAGATTCTCCGGCTGTATCCTGAGTTAGTGAGCAGGTATGATTTAATTTTGCGGACAAAATTTCAAAAAGGTGGGGTGAATATAACACCTCAAGTATTTAAATGTTTATTTTAATGTTATATTATGAAATGAAAGTGATGGATTAGTGAAAATCCAAGTATTATGGCCAAAAGGGGCAAAAAGGGCAAAATGGTAATTTGTCAACCGTGTGTTATGAGGCTTAAATATTGAGTTAGAGATTTCAAATGACAAAAGTAAGGTTGGAAATGGAATCAGGGCGAAAAATTGAGTAAATAGGCAAATTTGAGAAAAATCGATGAATAGTGATTTTTAAGTGTTAAAATAATGAGTGTGAGTGTACCGATAGGTGTGAAATTTTTATCATTATTTTGGAGAAAGAAAAATATGTTATGGACTGGAAAAATACGTAGATTAAGGAATTATGATTGGAATTTTTATCGGAGGTAAAGTTAGATCGCGTGTGGGACCCGTGTGACCGAAGTCACTTGGGCCACCTCCCTTTTTCTTCTTCTTTTCCTTCTTCTTTCCTCCATTTCCCGTGCGCACCATTCAGAGAGAAAAGAAGCCAAAAACCTCCATTCTCCATTTTCTTCCCATTTCTTCGTTTCTCCACCGAATCGCTTGGTTTTGGTGTTGAAATCTATCGTAAACAACCTTCCAAAGCCATTGGTAGCATCTAGAAGCCTTGAATCCACCTCTTTGGCCACGTTTTTGGCAAACTCAGATTCGACCCATTAGTGTTCTTGGAGATTTCTTGGAGTTTTGAGCTTCAAATGGTTTAGTGAAGCCTTGGTGGTGATCATACTACCCATTGTAAGTATATTTGTGGTCTCTTTATAGTTGATTCCATAGATCTATGAATATGTGTTCAAACCTTTGATTTTAGATGTGTGATGATAGAGAGCCCAAATGCAAAAATGCTATTAGATGAAAAGGCCTTAGAATCATGTTTGTAAGCTAGAAATGCTATGTTAATTTTTGGTGAAAAATATGGATTTGTAACTTAGGCAAAATTTGAGGAATTTTGATGAAAAATGAGTTTTTGAGTAAATTGGGATTTGATGATTGTTGTAGGGTGCCTCACACGGTTGGATTTGAGAAAAGTTGATTTGGAGCATACGTTTGGAACGGTGTTGCTCGTGTTAAGGTAAACTCTTGGAACTTGGGTTTAATCCCTAGTGAGCTCCACCACACCTAGAGGAAGGTTGTGGTTGGACGATGTAGTTATGACATGATGTGTTTGTATGCTTGTATGCATATTGCTTGTATTGTGTGAAATTGTGTGGTCACTGATCAGTTGACAAGTGGAGTTTGGTCATCCGCTGGATTCATCCTTGTGAGAATGCCAGTCGGGTATTGCCGTGGAGTCGACTCTGGGAGCGGCGCCAGGATGATCCAAACGTGGGACGTCCGCCGGATAGGGCTCATGAGGAGTTCCGGTTGGGTATTGCCATGGAGTCTTCTCAACCATGGGAGAGGCGCCAGGACTGTCCAGGGAGTTATATGATGGAGTCCTTGAACATGAATCCATGAGTGGATGTTCTTGGGTGTCTCCAGGAGGATGGTGATATTGTTTTACTTGCATGCCATATTATGTCATTTTGATACATTTTAGTGAGCCATGGAGTGGAGAGAGCCTCTAGCTCCATTGGTTTACTGAGATATATCCGTATATCTCACCCCGTGTTTGGGGGACCACATTTCAGGTCACTATGAGCCGGGAGGAGCTTCGGGCAAGAAGCCCGTATAGTGGACGTTGGATGGGCATGCGGTGCATATGGATTGCATGGCTTTTTGGAGGAGTTTATGGAGTGCACATAGCATACCATTAGTATTTTGAGACTTAGGGCATGAACATATTGCATGATGCCATTTTCCATGCTTTTGTTAGTGTTCATGGTCATATGCTAAGTCTTGTTATGTTTTATTATTCATGGCTTGGATAACTGTATATTTTGAGTGAGCATGGGACTTGTCCATTGCCACATTCATAGCCTTGAAGTCGTGATGTGTAATGATGTAAAAATGGTCCATATGTACATGTAAATGGCCATTATTTGAGAATGATGTAATTGATGTTAAACTTAAGGAAAATGCATGATGGAAGGGCCTAGAGCCAACATTAGGACATGATTATGTGTTATGTGGAGTACCAAGGGGTTAGGGATGGATTACACACCCTTTTTGGGGCTCAAAACAGCTGTAATCTGTCATTTTGCTGCATAGTAATCGATTACCCAAGCATGGTAATCGATTACCATGCAACAGGGGACGAAAATTGGCTACTGTCTTCACTGGTAATCGATTACTGAGGCTTGGTAATCGATTACCATGTGAGGTAATCGATTACCCAAGGTTGGTAATCGATTACCAGAACAGAGGAGGTCAAAATTTGGCTACTGCCTCATTTTTGACAGGTGGTAATCGATTACCACCCACTGGTAATCGATTACCACAGTGCAATTTTTGAAAATTCAGGTTTTTCTTGACTTAAAGAAAGGGGCATAACTTGATGGGTAGAACTCCAAATGATACGTGGTTTGAAACCACGCGTAGACAACGTAAAGGACTACAACTTGGTAAAAGATGAGAGTAAGATGGTGAGTTTAAATGAAATGAATAAAAAGAATGACCTATGATGTTAGAAAGTGTATGATTCCGCAAATGGCATTTACAATTATAGTATGGTTTTAATTGATTACGGAAAATGTATTTATGAAAAAGAAAAGGAATATGTTAAAAGAAAAATTTGCCCGTAATTTAATTAACCTAATCACTGTGATTGTAACTGCGCTTAATATCATAATCAATGTTAACAATACCGGTGTACAACGGGCTGTTACACAAAGCCCTGGCTACTAATTCGAAAAAGCATGTTCCTAAGGCTCACAGCACTAAGGGTAAGGGAGTCCTCCTTTCCCCTGGACCTAAAATCACAGTTAGTAGCAGTCTTGCCCAGTCTAGGACAAGTAAGAAGGCCTCCTTGGAGGATGTTGAGCAACTCAAGGAAAGGGTTTGGGATGACCAGTTGTTTGTTGCTGGAGTCAACCTTTCTTCTGTTTCTCTGGTTCCTCCTGGTAAATCTCGGGCAGCTGATTCTTTGATGTTGGATAGTGCTTTGAAGGTCCCTCCTGACTTGGTTATGGGAGATCCGGTTGCTTTGGGAGATTATAAGTCAGGTATGGAGGTTGATTGTTCTACCAGTGGTGTTATGCCTAATATTTCTCCTATTCCTAGTGACCTAGGCAAACAAGAGGAAGAGGTTTTTATCCAGCTTCCTGGGAAGGTGTCTTCTGATTTAAGTAGCAAGGACTTGGTGACCTTGCAACAACCCCAACCTGTCTTATGAATGTCATGACTTGGAATTGTAGAGGTGCTGCTAAATGTCAGTTTAGGAGCACTTTTAGTAGATTCCGAAGAAAGTATGGGATTGGCTTAGCAGCAATCCTGGAACCGAGAGTCAGTGGGAAGAAGGCTATCAGTATTATTCGGAAGATGGGGTATACCAATTACATAATTGCGGATGCTCATGGTTATGCTGGTGGTATTTGGATTTTGTGGGACCCTGCTTTAGTTAATATTACTCTTATTCAGAAACATGACCAGTTTGTCCACTGCTGGGTTGAGTTTCTTGATAAGAAAGGTTTTTTCTGGACAGCAATCTATGCTAGTCCTCACGAGGATAAAATGAGGCATCTTTGGGAAGACCTGAAGCATTTGGGGAGGAGTATGAATGACCCCTGGATGTTGTCAGGTGATTTTAATGAGATTGCTTCTGTGTCTGAAAAAAGAGGTGGTGGTCCTGTGGACATTAGTAGGTGTAACAGATTCAATGACATTCTCAATGCTTGTGGTGTCTTGGATCTTGGGGGTGGTGGTAACAGGTTCACTTGGAGAGGGCCTAAGTTTCAGCACCTGAACAGAGTCTTTAAAAGATTAGACAGGGCTGTGGCCAATGACTTGTGGAGGACTGCTTTTGAAGAGGCTGATGTCTTGATTCTTCCTAGACTGTTTTCTGATCACTGCCCTGTTGTTGTGAGAATGGAGAAGGAGGCTAATCCTTGGAGAGAAAGACCTTTTAGGTTCTTGGCTGCTTGGCAGAAGGATCCGAGGTTCAGTCCCTTCCTTAAGGCTAACTGGGATTTTGTTTCCAATTTGTCAGTTAGCTTGAAGGCTTTAATCCCTCATATCAAAGTCTGGAATAGGAATGTCTTTGGCTTCATTGAATTCAGGAAGAATAGGGTGATTGCTAGATTGGAGGGTATTCAAAGGCTTCTCAATTCTCCGGGTTATTCTCATCTTGAAGATCTTGAAGTCTCTTTGAGGAGTGAGTTAAGAGAAATTTTGGACCATGAAGAGCAGTTGTGGTTCCAGAAGTCTAGAGCTGACTGGATTAAAGATGGGGATAGGAATACTCATTTTTATCACACTAGCACCATGATTCGTAGGAAGAGAAATAAGATCCTTAAGCTCCAGAATAGTAGTGGTGGCTGGGTTTCTGGTGAAGGGCAGTTAATTGATCTTGCTAGGGGTTACTTTTTGTCCCTTTTTAAAGAGGATCCTGGTGCTGTTTCTTGGTGTCAAACTTCCTTCTCTTGGCCTGTCATTGAGAAGGAGGTCAGGGATTCCCTGTCTCTGGATATCACCCTTGATGATGTTAAGAAGGCCTTTTTTCAAATGCCTGCTTTGCGTGCTCCTGGCCCTGATGGCTTTCCTGCCTTTTTTTTTCATAAAAATTGGGAGTTACTTAGGGATCAGATTTTTGACAGCATGAAGTTCTATCTCAGTCATCCGGATCAGATCAAGGATATTAATCAAACCTTGATTGCTCTTATCCCTAAGGTTGAAAGACCTTGCCTTATGAAACAGTTCAGACCTATTGCCCTTTGTAACTCTGTGTATAAAGGGCTGAGTAAAATGCTGGCTAACAAGATTAAGCCTCTCCTTGGTGATCTTATCTCCCCCAATCAGGTCAGCTTTGTGCCGGGGAGGCATATCCAGGATAACATCATTATTGTTCAGGAGTTGATTCATGCTATGCACAGGATGAGGGGTAAAAAAGGTTTCTTCTCCATCAAGATTGACCTTGAGAAAGCTTATGATAAGCTTAGCTGGAGCTTCATTAATTCTGTCTTAGAAGAGTTGAGCCTTCCTCCTGATTTAGTTGCTGCCATTATGGGCTGTGTCACCAGTCCTTATTTGGAAGTCTTATGGAATGGCTCGAGAACTCCTGGCTTTTATTCTGAGAGGGGGATTAGGCAAGGGGATCCTATGTCCCCTTACCTCTTTGTCCTTTGTATGGAGAAATTGACTCATTTGATTTTGGATGAGGTGGAAAAGAAGAAGTGGCTTCCTATCAAGGTTGGAAGGTCTGGTCCTTCAATTTCTCATTTGATGTTTGCTGATGACATTATTCTTTTTGCTGAAGCTTCTTTGAGTCAGTTGGACTGTATTACTGGTTGCCTTGACAAGTTTTCCAGGATGTCTGGTCAGACTATTAGCATGGAAAAGTCTTGTATTTTTTTTTTCCAAGAGTGTGAACCAGTTGACCGTGGATTCAATCTCGAATGCCAGTGGTTTCAGGAAGGTTAGGAATGTTGGCAAATACCTTGGAGCTCTTATGAGGCATGGGAGAGCTAGAAGGGACCATTATGCAGATGTGATTTCTAGAGTCTAGAATAAACTTCAAGGGTGGAAGGCTAGATGCTTATCCATGGCTGGTAGAATTACTCTTGCTAAGAGTGTCCTATCTGCTATTCCTGTTTATCACATGCAGAACAGTATTCTTCCCATTCATGTGTGCAAAGATATTGAGAAGGTTCAACGTGGTTTTATATGGGGTGACACTGATGAGAAGAAGAAAGCTCACTATGTGGCTTGGGATCAAGTTTGCTGCCCAAAGGAGTGTGGTGGTCTTGGAGTTATTAATCTGAGACTTCAAAACGAAGCTTTTATGCAAAAGATTTCCTGGTTGCTTATTTCTGACCAGAATAGCCTCTGGGCTAAGGTGCTGCTGGGTAAATATGGTAGAATGCAGGATCCTAGAAGAAATCTTATTGCTAAAAGCAGTGACTCCACTTTTTGGAAAAGCATTTGTGCTGCTAGGGGTAAGTTAGCTCAGAATTTATTTTGGGTGGTTGGTAATGGTAGAACTATTAATTTCTGGCTGGACGTTTGGGGCGATTGGAAGTTTAACTTGTTTGAGCTTGCTGTTGTCAAACCCCCTCTTTCTGACTTGGAGTTGAAAGTTTGTGATTTGTTTGATCCTGTGTTGGGTGATTGGTGTTGGGCTATTCTGGATCAGTATCTGGATGAAGGTGTTCTTAGTAAGCTGAAACACATTTCCCTCCCTGCTTCTTGTGATTTAGAAGATAGCATTAGTTGGAGGAGGAGCTCTCCTAATAAATCCCTGGTAAGGAATGCTTATTGTCAACTTTCTGATGATCTCTCTTTGGTTAAAGATAAAATGTGGTCTGATCTGTGGAAATGGAGAGGTCCTTTTAGAATTGCTGTTTTCATTTGGTTGGCTTGCCTCAATAGGCTCCCCGTTAAGAGCTTGACCTGTCATTGGAGTGGTGGGTATAATCTTTGTCCTATCTGTCATGCCTATGAGGAATCTATTATTCATGTGCTTAGGGATTGCAAGGGTGCTAAGGGGGTTTGGGATTCCTGGTTTGCTGGTAGGATCCCCAATTCCTTTTTGTCTCTTGAAGGGCAAGACTGGTTTAGATGCAATATCTCCCAGATTTTTCCTTCTAGTCTTTGGCATTCCTGGAAAGAATTCTTTTATGTTTCTGTTTGGTTTTTGTGGCATTGGAGGAATTTGGTTGTCCATGATGATCAATTTTCTTGGCCTACTGACCCTATAGCAAGGATTTTGTCCTACCTTCGAGACATGAAGCAGAGTTGGGAAGGCTTTTCCTTAGTCTCTGAGGATGAGAGATTGCATGGCCCTGTTGCTGATGGGAAGCTCCTGTCTGATTCTGGTAGTGCTTCCCAGGAAGTTCTAAGGCTGTTTGTTGATGGTGCAGTCAATTTATCCTCCAATTTGGGTGCTTGTGGTGGGGTTATTTGTTCAGCTAGAGGGGAGTGGGTGGTTGGCTTCTCTTTCAATATTGGTTCTTGTTCTCCTTTAGAAGCTGAAATTTGGGGCATCATCCACGGGCTCAAGCTTGCTGCTGATTTGAATATTTCTAAAATCTGGGTTGGTAGTGATTGAAAGGAGGCTCTTTCTTGTGCTGGTCCTTTGTCGGATTGTGATGTCTTCTCCCCTGTGATGAGTAGGCTGAATAAAGAGCTTCATGCTTTTGATTATATTCACCTTGATTTTGTTCCTAGGGCTGTTAATTCTTGTGCTGATAGTCTGGCTAAGTTTGGCTTTAATTGCAGGGGGTGGAGAGTTGATGTGTTTTTCCTCTCCCCCTGTTAGTGTTTTTCCTTTCTGGGGTGATCTTTGTAAATACTTGCTGATGGAGCATTTGTCCTCCAGCATGCATTTGCTTTCTTTTTAGTTTTTCTGGGCTAGGCCCTCCATTTTTACCAACAAAAAAAAAGTGTGTATCATTTTAAAGGATGTAAAGTTGTGTCATTTAAGAGAGAGAAAGACATAGATAAAGGAGTAGAAAGAGTTGACAAAAAAATAAATGTGCGTGTCCCACTTCTTTACTAAAGTAAAAGGATATAAGTTGTGTCATTTAAAAGGATATAAGTTGTGTCATTTAAAAGGATAAATATTTTTCCCTTATTTAAATATCATTTTGTTAACAAGTACTTTTACTACGCTTCTCGAAAAAATAAGAAATAGCAAGTAATACATTAAAAATCAAAGTTTTATAATTTTTAATAATTCAATATTTTACATTTTTTTAAATACTTGTTATTTTTATTTCTTAATCAATACTCTAACTCATTAATAATATCTTCGAAACATTATTATAATGTAATTCGTGGTGAATAAGTTTACTGCATATGAAATGAACATATTTTAAATTGTTATAGAATTATAATATGAATGTAATATAAAAATCATTGATTGAGTCTAAATTCTTGGGTGAATTGATTATTCATCATGGTTGTTTACTTTGTTTATGATAAATGTGTGTCATCAAATTTCTCGAGAATAAAATTATAATTTCCTTTTCAAACCAATAAACTTATCTCATATTGAAAAAATTTAGACCAATGTGGGCGCAAGCTCTAATATGCCCTTAATTTATGTGTGTTCTATGAAAGTGAGCTTAACCTCCTTTGTTTATATATTTTTTATTATGGTAATTTTCGTTTAGGGTAACTGGGTCTGATTTGATCCGTGACTTGACCGGAGCCAATGAGTAAAACATAGGTCAAGTTAGAAAATTAGGTTAATTTAGATTTAATCCAACCAAATCCAAATTCAATTAGTTTGAATACTATATTTTGATTTTGTGAACTCTAAACTGGCCAAATTGCGCACTCTCTCTCATACACACACCAGAAGGATTGAGTGCCAGCGAAATATAGGAGAAGATTTTTTGTGAGGCGGGACCACAGTGGTCCCTCCCAAAAATAGAAAAAAAAAGGAGGGATGAAGGGATAAAAAACAAAAAAGAAGAAGATAGAAATGGAAGAAAAATTTTCATTTATAAAAAAGGGGCCACTCAATAAATGGTAGGTCTGGAGTATGTTAATTTTTATTTCCAAATATAGGACAAGTAGCTTCCATACTTACACAGTTAGAGAGTCATATTTGGATGGTTCATCATAAGCTCGTTATAATTAGCTTCATCGAAAGGAATATATTTGTGCCCAGTCGTAGAACATGTACAGCAATAGAACATACCGACAAAATTGTTAAGAGTCATATTTTTTGATATTTTTTTTTTTGGTTCATTTTTTCTGAGTTATTGCACTAAGTCCAATAAACGTCGTTTAGGGTGGAAATCATGATATCTTTATAATTTTAATTTATTTAAGGGTTATAATAATCTTTATATTTATAATTTTTTAAGATTTTAATATCAAAACGACGTCGTTAATTAATGCAGATAACTTATCTGCATTAACTTCAGAAAGATTTTTCCCATTTTTTTTTTACTAAAATGATGTGACATGTGAGTGATTTACCTAGTACTAATTAAACATCAACACTTTATAGTTTATACTCTACTGTTTGCTTACTAATTAAGCAGAATTCTTTGGACACCTTGGCTCTTGCATGTGCAGCTCTTTGACTGGAGCAGTCGTAGCGCGGCGTTAGCAGTTTTCTCTCCTCACTGACTGCTTCATATTGATTATGGCATTTGGGCTAAGACGATAGCATAGTCCCTATATAATTGGAGCTGTTCATTGACTTCGCCCGTTGGATAACCTTCTCCCAACCTTTTGTATTTCAAATTTTAAAATTTGACACTAAATCCGAATTGATTTCCATCAACGGTTATCATTTATTGAAAATTAATAAATTTGATTTCCAATAAATAATAATTGTTGATTGGCAAAAATTGACGATTAGAATTTGATGTGAAATTTCAACATCATGTCAAAGATGAGATCCTATCCCTTATTGTAAATAATATATGAAAGGATTCAATCTCAAATATTCCTAGTTTAATATTTAATTTTTCAAACTTTCTCTATCAGATACCTAATCTCCATAGTAAGTATAACTTTTTCGTTTGTGAAATAATGTACAAAATAAAATTATTCATAGGTCAGATTGTTTTGCTTCATCCTCCTTACAACATCGAGTGTGGAAGTTTGCATCAACATTGTGTGTGGCGATAAAATAAAAAACACACATTATTGGAGATCAGGATCAAGAGTGGAAGTGGGAAAGAAACAGTTGTTATTTTTTCGCAAAAGCTTAACCACAACATTATTCTATGCCTCGCCTTGTTTGATATTTTTCCTTCACAAAATTTGCAGCGATGTATTGAACAAAAAATTGTGATTTGAATTGCATACTAAAACCCACTTTTTTCAATGATAATTTGATAGTAGTCTTTTCATTTGCAAGGATTAGTGAATACAAAATTTTGATTCAAATTGCATAAATGATAAAAAAATTAAGAAAAAAAGGAAAAAAACTGAAACCTCAATTCTACGAAATAGTGTAGACCGAGAAATTTGGATTCTTTTTTAATCTTCATTTTATGTAACAATGATTTGGTTTGCAAACCCAAAGAGAGGGGATCGAAAATTCGTAATAGAATTTTTACCGAACTAATCTAGTGTGTCAATGATCATTGTTGTTAAAATCTCGATTTATCAATACGATTTTACGTTTTTATAATTTTTTTTTCTTCATCAAAATGATTTTACTAATATTCCAAATGCTTTTACGTTTTTATGATTTTTTTACATTATGATTTTACGTTTTATGATTTTTTTAATCCCCTTCCGATTTTACTTAAGATCTCGATTTTAACAACACTCTTCTTATAAATAAAATGAATAGCCGTAAGAAAATGAACAAGGCAACTATACAAAATTACAAAATACAATATATCAAAAAAATAAAATTACAAAAAACAATATATCAAAAAAATTACAAAATACAAATAATAACCTCCATGATTCAAATCTAAACTTAAACGCAAATAATAACACCATCCTATAATTCAAATGCCGATATGATCCTAGTCAAATCCTAGTTATCCTATAATTCAAATGCAGATATGATTTTAGTTAGATCTTACTTATCCTATAATTCAAAGAATAGGGATATTCTTACTACTAGAAAAATTTACTACCAACCCACTACCTCCATAATCACCATTGGATCAATATTTTCTCTTTCTTCAAAAACTTTTCAATGTTCTCCAATGGTAATTAAGGAGGTAGTGAGTTGGCAGTAGATATTTTTGGTAGTTAGAATATCTCCCATCTAATTCAAATTGCATAAATGACAAAAAAAAAATTAAAAAAGATAAACAAATGGTTCGTTTTTTCTAAAGTTAATTTAGACAATTTTGTCTAATATTCACTGAAATCACATCGTTTTGAGACGAAAATTATGGTGTGTATTTGTAATTCTAATTTATTTCAGGGTTATAATAGTCTTTATCATTCTAATTTTTTAATTTTTCAATCCCAAAATGACGTCGTTTCGGTGAACATTGGACAAAATTATCTGTAACATTAGATACCTTTTTTCCCATAAACAACGAAAAAATGGAAAAAAATTGAAACCCTAATTCTACAAAATGGTGGAGACCGAGAAATTTGGATTCTTTTTTAATCTTGTTTTTGTGTAACAGTGATCTGGTTTGCAAAACCAAAAGGAAATGGATCCTCTCTGTCTAATTTAACACGATCATGTCATGTGGGAAGATCTTAATCATTAATAATTAAATCAACGGTGATGATTGTGTAACTTCCTATCTTTAATTTTTTTTCTCTCCTCCCTTATCACCATTAACCCACCCATGTATGGTTATGATTGTCCCACACACCGGCGGACCCAGGTTGGGTCACATGTCCGCAAGTGCGGACATGAGATTTTGGATTTATTTTTATTTTTATTTTGTTGTAGTCATGTAGGTTATTATTTGTCTTCTGCTTCAATATTTATAGTAGGAGTAAATATTATTTTAAGTCCCTACAAAAAAATATGATCCCCATTTTAGTCCCTTTCCAAAAATTAGTCTCGAAGAGGTCCCTAAAAAACTCAAAGTGGATCAATTTAATTAAAATCGTGATCCTCACGAATTCAAAAAAGACCTAAATTAGTCTCAAAAAGACTAAAATAGGTCCACTTTAAATCTCATAGGGACCGGGTGACTCTTTTTTATATAATGGACTAAAATGGGGACCGAATTTTTTGTTAGGGACCAAAAATGATATTTATTCTTATATTAGTTAGCAACGTAGCAACGTACAAAGATGATTAAAAGAACGTAGCAACGCAAATTGATTAGAGAGAAAACTTATTATTCCTCCTCTGTCACATACCCATTCCCATGATTTCCCATTCCCGTGATTTCTTTATTTTTGTTATGGAAGCAACTAAATTATAAGCGTGTTCAAGCGTTAATTTAAAAACAAATTACAAAAAAAAAATTCGGGGGCACTGCGCCCGAACCCCCACCACTAAATGTGCGGATATAGAGAAATTTTCTTGGGTCCGCCATTGGTCCCACATGACATAATCATGTTAATTAACACATGAGAGGATCCACTCCAAACAAAAAAAAGGGATTGTAATGTAATAGAATTTTTACCGAATTGATCTAATTTGTCCTTGATTGAATCTTCCTATCAATACAAATGAATAGTTGTATAGAAATGAATAAGGCAGCTATACAACATACAAATATAAACGTTATGATTCAAATCTAAACTTAAATGTAAATAATAACCCGATCATTCAAATCTAAACACAAATACAAATAGTAATGTCATCCTATAAATCAAATGCCGATATGATTTTATTCAGATCCTAGTCATCTTATAATTCAAATGTAGATATGATCCTAGTTAGATCTTAGTCATCCTTTAATCCAAATTATGATTCGAATATGTGATGAATTGACACTTTAAAAATCCTGACGTGTCGTGTTCGACACACCAACACGTATTGTAGAGACTCAAAATATGTTCAAAGTTTATGTTATTTTGTATTTTTATTTCCAACTATTAGATTTGTTGGATTATAATTATCATTTTATTGAGTTTAATAGAAATATTTAAAATATATTATATTTCTTTGCAAAATTGATGGGTATTATAACTTTAACTTTACTTTTTGTTAAATTAGTGAATTTTAAATATAATATATATACACTACATAAATCAAAATATTATTTAATATTAAAACGTGTCATAACATGTCAAATTTAACATTTTTTAAAATTAACGTATAAGAGTGTCGTATCATGTCCCATATCAATATTGGTGCAACATAGATTCGAATTGCAAAAAATAACAAAAAAATTAAGAAAAAAAAAGGAAAAAAACTGAAACCCCAATTCTACGAAATGGTTGAGGCTGAGAAATTTGAATTCTTTTTTAATCTTCTTTGTGCGTAACAATGATTCAAATGAATAGCTGTCCTTGATTGAATTCTTTTGTAAATACAAATGAATAGCTGTACAGAAATGAATAAAGCAGCTGTACAAAATTACAAAATACAAATAATAATGTCATGATTCAAATCCTAACTTAAATGCAAATAATAACGTTATGGTTCAAATTAACTTGAAAATAAATACAAATAGTAACATCATCCTAAAATTTATCCAATCAAAATTATTAAGTAATTAAAAATAAATTTGACCCATTAAGTTTGGCCCAATGATTATAGTCGTTGATGGATGGAAATCAACAGTTATGATCTAAGATGATTTGAGGTTATTTTACTTTAAAAAGGATAGATATTACATATAGATATCACATTACATATTTTTACGATTCTATTCAGTATACACAATACAAAAAATCCATCAAACGATACCTACTGTAGTTGAATAACCTTGGGTTCATTGCTTCTGATTAATCAAATTCGGAGAGACTCTACTGAAGATGATTGAATACATGCGGAAAAAAGAAATATTGAAAGAGGATTGCCAAGTTATTCAGAATCAGAAGGAAAAAAGAAGAAGAATGATTCATTCTCTAATGGTTTCCAAATCCATTCAGTTCTTCCTTGTTCTTTGTTCTCTTGCTTTTCTTTCAGAGGTTGCCTTTGCCGACCTTCCATATGAAATTTGTTCCAAAAGCATCAACCATAAAAATCGAACTTCCTTTCAAAACAACCTAAACAATCTCCTCTCACCTTTACCCTACAATGCTTCAATCACCAATTCCTATAATACTTCTTTTGGTGTTGCCTCACATAGAGTATATGGCCTCTACATGTGCCTCGACTATGTTTCACATGAAACTTGCATGAATTGCATAGCCACGGCAACAGAGGACATTGTCAAACTCTGCCCTCATGCAGAAGAAGCAATTGTATGGGAGGAGGTATGCCAATTACGTTATTCCAATAAGAATTTCATGGGTAGGTTGAATGTCACAGGGAACATTGGCAAAGATAATCAACAGAAGATTTCAGAACCAAAAAAATTTAATCATGCTGTGAATAAGATATTGAGTAATATCACTCATATGACATCTTTTAATGTTTCGGCAAACATGTATGCTACTGGAGAAGTCCCTTTTGAAGATAAAACAATATATGCCTTAGTGGAGTGCACCAGAGATTTATCAGCCAATCAATGCAATAGGTGCCTGCGAAGTGCCAGAAAAGAATTACCAGGTTGTTGTCATGACTCCATCGGTGCAAGAGTTCTGAGTCGTAGCTGTTACTTGAGATATGAATTTTATCCGTTTTATCTTGATGCATCAGAAACCACAGGTTTTTTAACCGGCAGTTACGAAAGAGGTAAGCATTTCAAGTCACTTCAATTTTTAACAATGGTCTAAAACATATTATAGGCCACAATCATTCAAAGCTGCATTCGATTGATCCTTTATGCAGATAGTTCAAGCAAGATATGGATGATTACAAGCATTATAGTTGTGGCGGGCTTGGTGACAATATTTTCCATTTGCTGCATATACTTTTTCAGGATTATAATGAATAAGCAAAGTAAGATTTTATAAGAAGGTCTGTTCAGGTTTCTAATTTCTTTTCTTCTCCTAACTCATTTTCTTTTCGTCTCTGTGATTTTCACTCTCTCCTTGTTATTGTGATTGCTTGCGGTTGTTTTATAATTATTTTTTTTCTTTTTTTTTGTTTTTATTTGCATAATTATCAATTTTCAAATAAACTTATTAATTAATAATCAATGATAATCATGGCAAAAATTTCGTTTAAGATAGGGTAGTAATTATTATACTCATTGTGCGTTTCCTATAAATTTATTTAAAATGAAATATAAGTTACAATCTTATTGTAAACCTTCCTTGTCTCATGTGTCCTTCCTCTTTTTGTTGGATTTGTATGTTTACTCGGTTATGATTTTTGCAAATTAAATCCATTAATTAATTATTAATTCACAATAAATGATAACCATTGAATGACGGAAATCAACGGTATTAACATATGGTCATAAGAGGTTGTAAAAAACAGAAAGTTAGTTTACCAAACTCGTTTGACACAGGTGGTAAGGAGTCTGAGCCCCTTAACCAGAGGTCTTGAGTTTGAGTCCTGGGAAAGGAAAAAATGATTTGGGAGAGCCAAACAATAGTTCCAGAGCCAATACGAACATTTGGACCAACAACAGATTCTGAATGAACTACAGCTCCAACCTCTACAAGTGCTGTAGAGTCAATGCAAGATGACTCATGGAAAGTGCCACCCCCATTATGCCATTTCTGAAATTTATCACGGAAAGGCCCACAACCATCCTCTAATCTTGAAACACAAGACAATCGCAAAACGAAATCAAAAAAAAAAAAAAATATAAAAAGGAAAAAAAGCATCAAGAAGGGTATAGAATGATAATTCACCTGAAGAAGAAGCAGAAAATATGGAGAAATGACGAGGAGAAGCGAGAAAATAGAGCAAGTTTGCATTTTGATTGAAATTGAGAAAAGGGGTTGAAGTGGAACGAGCAAAGCCAAGTACCCTCTTCCCAGCCATAGTTGTCGCGGAACAATTGCTAGGTTGAAGACCAGACGTAGAAGGATCCGTCAATGGTTAGATCGGGGCTCCGTCCAAGTTGGGTCGATTAAAACGGTTGATTCGTATTTGGGATTCAGTGGGCCAGTGTCAATGTACTTCTGTCGGCCCACAGGGCTTTTGTGCTATTCTCCCCATTCATTCGCCCACTATCTTCAAGATCCAAATATATATATATATATATATATATATATATATATATATATATATATATATATATATTATTTTAATTTTAGGCATTAAAATAAGGTCAGTTATATTTACTATTAGATCCTATCGCCCATATATATATATATATATATATATATATATATATATATATATATATATATATATATATATATATATTTTAAATGGGAGATAAATGGGAGATATTATACTTACCACCAACTAAATTTACTATCTTTCTTTTCACTTTTACCACCAATGTAGGAGGGGTGTTCATCAACCGATCCAAACCGATTCAAACTACGGTGACCGAATCGAAAAACCGAATTAACCGAATATCAAAAAAAAAAAAAAACTAGAAAATTTAATTGGATTTGATCGGATTTGGATGGGTTGGTGAAAACCGATCGAAGGATTCCCTAACTTTACCGTCTACTTACTTGGGCCTTTCCCCCTGATCATAGCCCAAAAACCATATAGCATAAATCCAAGACCCATTAACCCATCATGTTGAAGAAAGTGGATTGTGCTTGATCTATGTCATGCTTTTTTTTGTAAGATATATAATATATTTTTATTATATAGGTTATTGTTGTACAACAACTCCTCTATAAGATGAAAATTTGGGTTACTTCGTATCTCACGCAATCATATTATAAATTTTTTGTTGGAAGTAAAAGACGATAATATTTAACTTTTTGTTGTGCAATACTTCTAGATTGCACAATAATCATTATACAAACTTTACAAAGCCGATACATACAAAAGATGCGTTATTTACACAAAAATTATCATACAAATCTTAGGCATTTCAAAAAAATCGAAAATCTATCCAATCCAAACCGCATAAGATTGGATCGGATTGGATTTGAAAAAAAATTTAAATCAAATGGATGATTACATGATTAAACCGAAGGGATTAGATCAAATGATTTTTACTTCCAAAATCGATCACATCCAGACTGCGAACACCCCTAATCTAATCACTATTAGATCCATCATCTTTATCGTTTCTAACCCCTTTAAATCGCCTCTTTCCATAGTAAGTATAACTTTTTCGTTGGTGAAAAAATGTACAAAATAAAATTATTCATAGGTCAGATTGTTTTGCTTCATCCTCCTTACAACATCGAGTGTGGAAGTTTCCATCAACATTGTGTGTGGCGATAAAATAAAAAACACAAATTATTAAAGATCAGGATCAAGAGTGGAAGTGGGAAAGAAACAGTTGTTATATTTTCGCAAAAGCTTAACCACAACATTATTCTATGGCTCGCCTTGTTTGCTATTTTTCCTTCACAAAATTTACAGCGATGTATTGATCAAAAAATTGTGATTTGAATTGCATACTAAAACCCACTTTTTTCAATGATAATTTGATAGTAGTCTTTTCATTTGCAAGGATTAGTGAATAAAAAATTGTGATTCGAATTGCATAATGATAAAAAGATTAAGAAAAAAAGGAAAAGAATTGAAACCCCAATTCTACGAAATAGTGTAGACCGAGAAATTTGGATTCTTTTTTAATCTTCATTTTATGTAACAATGATTTGGTTTGCAAACCCAAAGAGAGGGGATCGAAAATTCGTAATAGAATTTTTACCGAACTAATCTAGTGTGTCAATAATCATTGTTGTTAAAGTCTCGATTTATCACTACGATTTTACGTTTTTACGATTTTTTTTCTTCATCAAAATGATTTTACTAATATTCCAAACGCTTTTACATTTTTACGACTTTTTACGATTTTTTTACATTATGATTTTACGTTTTATGATTTTTTAATCCACTTCTGATTTTACTTAAGATCTCGATTTTAACAACACTCTTCTTATAAATAAAATGAATAGCCGTAAGAAAATGAACAATGCAACTATACAAAATTACAAAATACAATATATCAAAATTTTTTTTTACAAAATACAAATAATAACCTCCATGATTCAAATCTAAACTTAAACGCAAATAATAACATCATCCTATAATTCAAATGCCGATATGATCCTAGTCAGATTCTAGTTATCCTATAATTCAAATGCAGATATGATTTTAGTTAGATCTTAGTTATCCTATAATTCAAAGAATATGGATATTATTACTACTAGAAAAATTTACTACCAACCCACTACCTCCATGATCACCATTGGATCAATATTTTCTCTTTCTTCAAAAACTTTTCAATGTGGGACCAGTGGCGGACCCAAGAAAATTTCTCTATATCCGCACATTTAGTGGGTTCGGGGGAATGGGTAAATAATTTAACGCTTGACCCCGCTAATAATTTAGTTGCTTCCATAACAAAAATAAAGAAATCACGGGAATGGGAAATCACAAATGGGTATGTGACAGAGGAGGAATAATAAGTTTTCTCTCTAATCAATTTGTGTTGCTACGTTCTTTTAATCAATTTAAATAAATCTTTAATATAATAGGAGCTGATTGCGAGTTGGTTACATGTTATCGCCAATTTTTATTTATAATTTATAATTTTTTAGCCTATTTATGGTCAATATTTCAATGAAATTAACAAGACTATAGCTACCAAAAAATAAATCTGCTCTAAATTAGATTAAATTCTTACTATATTTCCGTCAATCTAATGGTTATTTATTTATTTTTTTGAATAAATTCAAAGATATCCTCCAGCTATAACCGAAGACTAATATCCATCTAGCACTGTCGGACCCAAATCTTTCATTCATTCCCAGGACTCGAACCATCTAATAATTAAATCAGGCTCTTGCCACCTGTGCCAAAGAAGTTTGGTAAACTAACTTTCTGTTTTTTGGTAGAGAAAAACCAACTTGTTTTTATTAAAACAAAAATGTGTAAATGAAGGTTGGCATCGTCTTCTCATAAGCTTAAATTATTGTTAGAGTATTGTTAATGAGTACAAAAAAATGTTGATTATTAAATAAAAATAAAAATATTACATTAAAAATTAATATTTTGATAACTTAAAATGAGAGGGAGAAGGAGATTATACTTACTACATTTTTTTCTTATTATATCTTACTATTAAATCTTAAACGTTGATTTCCGTCAATCTAATGGTTATAATTTATTTATTTTTTTGAATAAATTCAAAGATATCCTCCAGATGTAACCGAAGACTAATATCCATGAGCACTGTCGGAACCTTTCGGGGTTGGCTCTCCCAAATCATTTTTTTCCATTCCCAGGACTCAAACTCGAGATCTCTGGTTAGGGGCCAAAAATGACCACCTGTGTCAAAGGAGTTTGGTAAACTAACTTCCTGTTCTTTACAACCTCTTATGACCATATATTAATACCGTTGATTTCCGCCAATCAACGGTTATCATTTATTGTGAATTAATAATTAATTAATGGATTTAATTTGCAAAAATCATAACCGTTGATTGGCGAAAATCAACGGTGTTAAGATATGGTTGGAAGAGGTTGTAAAAAAAAAGTTATAAATATAACTTACCTCTATTTTCACATGCCAAATAGTTTTTTTGTAAATTTTTTGAAAAACTAATATTCTTACCATTTTTTTCAGTAATCATGATTCATATAAAAAAAAATTCTTCTATGCCAACGTACCCTAACAGATCAGATATAAGATTTGTACTTTATCTTTGTAGGTTATAAAATAAATTTTGGTTTTATTTGTTTCACACAATTTTCATTCATAAATGAGACAAAAAATGCACAACAGTGAGAAGACATTAGTTTGTCACTTCCAAAATTAGTGAATATTGTAAAAAAAAAAGTTTAAATAAATTTACAAGTTGCTAATCCTAACAACTCTCGTTTGCCTCTTACTTCTCCCGATTTCTAATAGATCAGTTGAAAATAAAACAATAGTAAGATATTGATCAATCGTAAAAATAATAATAAAATTATAGCAATTATAAATTATCACTTACCCAATTTAAATGATATTAAATATTTAAATTTTTATAAAAATCATTAAATTGTAGTTATTGTTAATAATTTTGAATTTATACAAATTACAAATCATAATTATATAAAGACATTATTATTTGACTCATAAATTTAATATTAATTTAATAACAACACAATTTATTAGAGACACAACACCAAAGGTTGATGATGCACATATTTATATCTATTTTAAATTTAAAATTTAACATAATATGAGTGTATTGAGTTTTGTATTTAATATAATAGAAACCGACTCAGAGTTGGTTACATGTTGTCGCCATATTTATGTCTATTTTGAAATGTTGAATTTAAAATTTAAATTAACAAGAGCTGATTGCGTGATTGCATTTTGTATTTAATATAAGGGAAAAATGTTTGTCATTTTAAATGACACAAAATTATGTCATTTTTAATGACACAAAGTTATGTCATTTTTAATGAAACTACATCATTTTGGTGTGTTTTTACATTCTCCATCCATTTTTTTTTGTAATTTTTTTTTAAATTAACGGTTGAATCCGCTCATAATCTAGTTGCTTCCATAACAAAGGATAAAGAAATCATGGGAATGAGAAATCATGGGAATGAATATGTGACAGAGATGGAATAATAATTTTTCTCTTTAATCAATTTGCATTGCTACGTTCTTTTAATCATTTTGTACGTTGCTACGTTGCTAACTAATATAAGAATAAATATCATTTTGGTCCTAACAAAAAATTGTCCCCATTTTAGTCCATTATATAAAAAAGAGTCACCTGATCCCTATGAAATTTAAAGTGAACCTATTTTAGTCTTTTTGAGACTAATGTAGGTCTTTTTTGAATTTGTGAGGATCACGATTTTAATTAAATTGATCCACTTTGAGTTTTTTAGGGACCGCTTTGAGACTAATTTTTCAAAAGGGACTAAAAAATGGGGATCATATTTTTTGTTAGGGACTTAAAAGAATATTTACTCCTACTATAAATATTGAACCAAAAGACAAATAATAACATACATGACTACAGCAAGATAAAAATAAAAAAATTCCAAAATCTCATGTCCGCACTTGCGGACATGTGACCCAACCTGGGTCCGCCGGTGTGTGGGACAATCATAACCATACATGGGTGGGTTAATGGTGATAAGAGAGGAGAGAAAAAAAATTAAAGATAGGAAGTTACACAATCATCACTGTTGATTTAATTATTAATGGTTAAGATCCTCCCACATGACATGATCATGTTAAATTAGACATGAGAGGATCCATTTCCTTTTGGTTTTGCAAACCAAATCACTGTTACACAAAAAGAAGATTAAAAAAGAATACAAATTTCTCGGTCTCCACCATTTTTTAGAATTAGGGTTTCAATTTTTTTTCCATTTTTTCCGTTGTTTATGGGAAAAAAAGTATCTAATGTTACAGATAACTTTGTCTAATGTTCACCGAAACGACGTCATTTTGGGATTGAAAAAATAAAAAATTAGAATGATAAAGACTATTATAACCCTGAAATAAATTAGAATTACAAATACACACCATGATTTTCGTCTCAAAATGATTTGATTTCAGTGAATATTAGACAAAATTGTCTAAAGTAACTTTAGCAAAAAACGAACAATTTGTTTATTTTCTTAATTTTTTTTTGTCATTTATGCAATTAGAATGACAATTTGAATTAGAGGGGAGATATTTTAACTACCAAAAATATATACTACCAACTCACTACCTCCATAATTACCATTGGATTAAAGAGAGAGAGTATTGAAAAGATTTTGAAGAAAGAGAAAATATTGATCCAATGGTGATTATGGAGGTAGTGGGTTGGTAGTAAATTTTTCTAGTAGTAAGAATATCCTCATTCTTTGAATTATAGGATAACTAAGATCTAACTAAAATCATATCTGCATTTGAATTATAGGATAACTAGGATCTGACTAGGATCATATCGGCATTTGAATTATAGGATGACGTTATTATTTGCATTTAAATTTAGATTTGAATCATGGAGGTTATTATTTGTATTTTGTAAATTTTTTTATATATTGTATTTTGTAAACGCAACGGAACCAACAAAATCGTCGGAAATAAAATATAATGTAAATTTAAGTCTAATGATGATTTTGAAATTAGCACTTTGTAATTAAGCAGCAGTTCAAAGTCCAAATACCCTATCTCCAAAAAAATAAAAGTCCAAATACCCTAATTACACGAAAGCTTTTGAATGAGATTTTATTACATAGATGGAAGGAGATATTATACTTACGAATTATTTTCTTTTATAATCTCTTGTATCTATTTTTATGATTGTTTGATTAAAATTAATTCAACAACTCTGATAATTTTGTAATTGTGGAGTTGATTTTAATCCAATAATGATAACATATTCTAAAAGAAAAAAATATTATAAATATAACCTCGTGATTAAAATAGAAACTATTTCATCCTTTTGCCCCTCATTAATTATTTAATAATAATTTTACCCTTGATTGCAAACTATCTATCAATATGCCCCTCTTTAATCGATTAAATTGAATATTTAATCAATTAAATGGTCAAATGAAAATTTAATCGATTAAATCTTCAACTTAATTGATTAAATTTTCCTTTTTATCAGAAGAAATAGGGAGATTTAATCGATTAAATAGGGAGATTTAATCGACTAAATCTTTAAGTCAATGATTTTTGTCTATTTTGACCATTTAATCGATTAAATTTTTGGCTTAATCGACTAAAGAAGGGCAGATTGATAGATAGTTCTGAGTGAGTGGCCAAATGATTATTAAATAATTATTTAGGGACAAAATGGTGAAAATGCCTTAAAATAGATATAATTTCTGGGTAATGAATTCGAACTATAAAAGAAGCTTATAATTATTCACCGGAAAAATATAAGGCAGTGATAGATTTTTTTAAATTAGCCTAAGAAACATTGTTCAACCCCATAAAGGATAATTGCAAAATACTAATAAGATAATAATAGAGATAAAAGGATAAAAGCAAATGTTCATCAAAAAAAGAAGAAGAAGGATAAATGCAAATTGCAACGCCCAACGGGTGACCCTCCTTTGATTTCTAAGGGCAGAGAGTATAAATTCATGAGATAGCATAAAAAATGAGTAAACATGAAACTTACATTTTATGTTACTTCAAGTTAGTATGAAATTACAAAATTAGAATATAAATATATAAAAATCTTAATTAAAATATCTGTGATAAATGATAAAAATTAAACATTAAATTATTATTATTATTATTATTATTATTATTATGAAGGCTAGAGAAAAAAGGAATCTGAAATTATATATAGTAAACAGAGAACATTAGAAAGGTGTCAATCTGATAGGTTTCTGGCTCACCCTCTGTTTCTCTTTACACTCTCTCCACCAATTTCATCAACAGTTCCTCTCTGACTCTGTTTCTTTCTCCCTTCTAAGAAATTCAAAGCAGAGACAAAACACAGACTAGTTACAACTCACTTTATTATCTCTACCCATTAATATTATCTTCATCCACAAAGAAACAACTCTTGCCACTGCTTCTTATTCTGGCTTATCGTTCACGAGATAAATTATGTTCCATTTGGTGTTTGATAATTCGTGTTGTGTTATATTTCCTTTTTCTTTTTTCTTTTTTTGTTTAGCTTTTAATATATATGGTTTTGACTAATCGGGGTCCAATCAGGTATATCCTGTGCCGTGTTACCCATTCGATACGCAAGCTTT